>JASANE010018925.1:0-10461 GCA_030248225.1 Trileptium ribeirensis
AGTGTCATCAGCGGGGGTAGACCATGGCCTCGGAGTACGGGTACCCGAGGCCTCAGACGGGTAGACCTCCCTGAAACCCTGCTCCTGCATTTACGAATTATATTTATCCGGAAACTAGACCAAAACTCGAAGGCGTCAGTTTATTCCACCGCCTGTTGGGAACGCACCAACATTGGTTAAATATTGCGACAGATTTATTGGAAACTACCATAGTTTTTTCTCTTCAGACCGAGTTCTATGGTCGTTCCAGCGACAAATCCATGGAATCTCTGAAAATAGCACAGTTTCTTCCAGCAACATGCCTGGATAAAACGAATTTGAACAATTTGGTGATATAGGTATAATCTGTTTTCAACCGTCCCATTAGTTTACTATCAGGAAGTCCTGATGTTTGCAAAATGGACAGACAATGATGTAGGTAGCCTGTTTAAGATCGCCTTATTTCAGTGGTTGCTATGTAGCAGTTTACTAGAATATTATATATGCTTCTGAAATTGTTTTCTAGACTCCAGGTGTCTTACAGCAGCAGCAAGCGCTCATTTAGATAGCCTCGACTGAACACTTATTTACAAGACAGCAACGAGACTAGACCAACTTATTAGGCTCTTGATCGTCGGTCTAAAAATCAATAAATATCGGTTGTAATAATTTCATAGACTAACAGTGAACATATATTGAAACTTTTTCGCTACAACTTTCGTTAGTCGCCTGACGAAAAAGTTTTTTTTCGAGACAAACCCACCTTTTCAACAAATGAGACTTCCGAGCATTTTGTTTGATCGAAACGAACCCAGCTTTTCGTCGAAATTCGGCACACGAACCGAGTCGACCTTGTGTACAATTCAAAACAAACCAAACTACAAAGTTAAAGGCTCGTTCTCATCTATATACCTGAAAATACTGTACTAAGACTTCATACCTATCAAAAATCGGAACAACTATACGGATTATCACGTTGTGACGAAGCTGCAGACATCATCCGTGAACTTCGTAATTCGTGTATTTATCCCACACAATGGTTTAATAACCGCTTAGGTCGCCGAATTTCCAGTTACAGTAAAAATCGTTAGACTTTAATGATAATTGAAAAGAGGGAAACAGAAAGAAGAAACAGAATCCTGAGATTTCGGGTTATAAAGGGACTGACTAATTGCTCGTAATTTGACCCGTTTTTGCAGGGCAATTTTAGCCAAACTTAAAACCAATTGTATCCGGGTTCAATAGACTGATTGGAGGTTTATTTTTCTATCACAAAGAGCTCGCCAGAGCCTTTACACAACAATGTTATAATTCCACATACCCAAATCCTATCATATCATGACACATGAATCTGCTACAGTTTACGGAGAAATGCAGCTACCTGATCGAAAATCTTCTGATAGATCTCAATTGCTATTCCTTCAATACCGGACATTTTCTTTCTGTTCGAGTTGTTTATGGCATGTTTGACCTCTTACGCGGTTACCTCACTTTCGAAATCATCGTGTTGTGCCAAGGTGATTTTCGGAAAGATCGGCTGTCCGAGAACTTGATATAAGACATAAGACATTAATAAAACACTTTTTCACGAAAGCGTTACAAAAGAGTATAATGAAGATAAACGATTTCAAGATATCACGATATTTTGAAGTCTAATATCACACAGGAACCAAATAAGTTTTTATCCTCGACTTATATTTATCTTAAATGACCATGATGCATAATTGCAGGTAATCTATTCCATGCTGATGAGCCGACAAATGAAAAACAGTTGCTCCTGGGTATTTCCACACGTAGGATGCGTTGTTCCGCCAGCTGTGTAAGATTACCTTGTGCTCAATTGTGTTAAAACCAACCGGCAGGTCTAGACTTATTAAAATTGTAATTTTGTTCTTACTTGATGCACATCGTATAGATTTTGACGTAATGCACAGAGTTTGACCAGCGCAGATTTCGCTGAGTGCCCTATTCGGTTCGCTGATTATTGCGACGGGATCAAGCTGTTTGTTTCATGATATTCGTTCAATGGTTTCGATACAGCTCGTTCAAGACGTTTAAAAATATATGACAGATTCGAAACGGAACAAAAATTGCTCATGTCTTCAGTATCACCGTCCGATACCTTCAATCGTGGATATATAATAGCTAGCTTCTCTCGAGAAGGCATGGTTCCCCTATCGTGGTGGATTCATTAATTATTGCAGTTATGCGGTGAACCTATTGATCAATATGCTGTTTCACAATCAACACTGTTAAACATCTATTCGGTATGATTTGTTATTGCTGGATTTGATAAGGTATTGAACCGTTTCATCGTTAGACGAAGTTGGTGTGAACAGTTTGTTGCAGACATATTTTAACTGGATACTTGCAAATGAAAATTGAACCGCACGGATAAAATTTTGTCAGTGAAGTGCGTTGCAGTTGCGATAAACTCGACCGGTATTTGCAGTTTTATGATGCTTTGAACCATAGTAATGAATTTATTACAGTCCAACTATTGGTGAATAACGCGATTTTTAGCTTGTCTTTCCAATACTTTTTCCAGTTTCGTTTGTTTTGTGTTAAATAATGTTGTCTTTGGTCATCCGATTTCAGTCTTCGCCATAGCCATGCCTGTGCGAGTTAAAATTTGTCGTTCTGCAGTCAGCATTAAAGCATGGTGTGGTCGCTAATGAATTTGGTTATGACCTGCATCAGTTGATTAATAATACATTTAAAGTTATTATAGAATATCTAACATGCTGGTCGAAGGTACAATTGGAAGGCAATGTTAGCGTTGACAACATCATTCGAAATTTTTCAGAGTTCAAGCTCTTCTAACAGCGATAACGGCTTGTTTTTCTGCGCACTTCCGCTGTAGAGTGCTAATTTAAACTTAGTTATAACCTTAGACAGCACAGTCTACCACATGAACATGGAATACCAGGTCACTGTTTTCTGACCAGAATGCATGGTCGTGTATGCTTAAACGAGCACGTACTGTTTGAGACCAAACAAAATAATCATATTAGCGAAATTTTCTTTTACATTGGGAATATTTAAATCCAAACAATTAACAGATCGGTTGTGGAAGCAGTGATTTGCATTAGTAGTTGCACAAAGTCATTGAAGAAAAAGTCCAGCTGCAATTGAGGCGGATTGTATATTACTAGTAGAGTGATAAAACGGCCCTTAGCATCGATGGTACTATCAATGAACTCGAAGCTTTTCACGCACAGTTCCAGTGCATCGTTGCTAGCTTTGTAGTTTAACGCTGTTTCGAGACAATAGAATGGCCTAAGTTTCAACAATTGTTCGCGTAGTATCGTTAAATTAAAACCGGCAAAAGCTCCTGAAGGACAAAAATCCGTGGACGCAACGGTTGCTAGCAAGCTACACGATATATATATATATATAACAGCATGAGAAGACTGAGCCGGTATTACGCGTTTCTAGTATGAATACGTTTGAGCAATTTGGTGCCATTGTTGAACATAAGTTCGGTATTAAGGTCATTTTCTTGGAAGTCTGAACGCAAACGTGGAACGGAAAGATGGGCTAGAGGGACAGGTTAGAAAACGACATCTGCAGATGGCGAGCCTGAAAGCGACAAAGGGTGTTGACCTTGCTGTCGGTTTTGACGCTGCTACTGCTGTCGTATTTGATGCCGCTGCTTTTGTGGATGAGATTGTTGCTGTTCTCGATGTTGTTGCAGCAACTGATTACAGTGTTCCCATGGTTGTGTGCGGTTTTAAGGCTTTGATGTTGTTCGCTGACATCATGTGTGCCTCAGGATGTTGAATTCGTCCCAGTACAGCTTGATGTTGCTGTTTCAGATGGTTCTGTTAATAGCGTTGTTGTTGCGATTGGTTTTGCGATGAAAGACCACCAGTGATGCGGGCCTGGCCGCCGATTGGCGGTCCTGTCCGCGGTCGGACCGGACTGGACGGCTGATAATGCTCACCGGAAAGCCGACGTTGCCGGTCAGACAGGTCCAGCAAGGCCGGACCGTCGGTCCGGAACTGACCGCTCGTACTTAGCCGGAGCTCACACTACATTGATATTTTGCGTTAAACTTCCGTGTCACCGTCAAAAATATGTAACGCTTCAACTTATGATGACTCATCATACATTATTGATGTTTTTATTTTTTCTGCTTCAACTTCATTGTGTTCTGCGTTGGCGGGGTTTGTGGCACTTTTTGTTTTCCAAATTATGTTTATTCCGAAATTTGAGTAAAGACATATATACATGTTAGGCGAATCGATTTTAATTTTTGAACAACCACCTAACGCATCTTCACGTAAATTCCATTTCAGGCCTATACCATGGTCCCTAACGGGGATATTTTCCATATCGTCCAACTCATTTGATAACTACTCGCGAAAATTCATTTAAGCTGCTCGGAATGAATCCTTTGCCTCAGCTTTAAAATATTTGATATCTTTACTAGTTTTAACTCTGGTTATAATATTGTTTTCATAATTCTTCTACATCGTATCGTACCTGAAACAGGTGTCCCGAGCTTGGTCAAGTGAGTTCAATGCTACAATCCCACATATTGGGACTGGTCTGTATTGACGGTAATATAAGATCTATTATCCAAAACAAACGAATAACGCCTTGATGTAATGGTTTATTGCAAACCAAACCTCTAGAGACGTTTTATCGATATAACTTATAACAACAATGTTATACTAACGAAAATGCATCAGTGTTGCGCGTAAGTCTCCAAGTAGCTCTGTACCATGATATATGCAGTTATTAAAACTTATTGGAGATTTACTCTATTTTGTGGATGCATAGTAGACAACGTACGACATAGTGGAATTAATCTTCTTGAGCTATTTTATTTTACAATGCTATCATAGGTGTTTCATGTCAAAAAATTGACATTATTCTATTATGTCAAAAAATGGGCATTATACTATTTTAGGCAAATCTGTATGCATTTTAATAAAATAAAACAGCATAAAGTTCATTCACAATGCAGCACCAAACTGTATAAGATGATACTCATATTGTTGACAAATCAGTAAATGATTCTGATCGTACCAAATATCACCTTGTAGTGTTGGGTTAACTAGTCGCTTATGAGCACTCGTATTTCTCATGCTGAATGAATATCATATAATTGCTATGTATTATAGTGCGTTGATACTATTAATTTTTACATGGTTCAATAGCGCTGTATCTGCTCTTTCTATATATGTTTTCAACGTTAACGTGCGTTTAGTATTTACTAAATTGTTGAGCGTATAGGACTGACCCTCTTCGTTGAAAGAAAAACATAATGATGATGCAGATATGCAAATAGTCGAAATAGCAAATATGCAAATAGACGAAATATGCAAATAGACTCTCTGTATATAAACTTGTGTTTTACCAATAAACCATGGCAGTTTCATTTCGCGTTTATGTCCGCTACAAGCGTTTTTTTCCCAAATCGTTGTTGGTTTATTTTTTTTGCTAAGCTTTATCTGAGTGTTGCTAACAACTAGCGGTCGATTTCGAAGTTTAGGTAAGTTTTTTCAGCGTTGATTTTTTGTTTCCTACAGAACGCATGTTCATATTTTTGCCTAATGACGTGTTCCGACCGGTTTTTTATCATTTTCTATCATCAAGTCTTCATTGATTTCGTCGTGATGAGCAGGAAACCTTTGCTTATGGGCAAGCAACTCTTTGCTTATGCGCACACTCACGACTTATGAGCATGTAGTTTCGTTCAGCAATATTATTCAGGCATGGGCGGAGTTGCATTGGTGGTCGCAGAGCATACGGTATAATTAACTTCATGGATGGATGTAGCTTTGGGTGAGAAGAAACTCAAAAATCTAATTGAGAGTGTAGTAAAACATGCTTCAATTTTTCCGTTGATGACGTCAGTCTGTACGCTTCGTTGGACATATGCGTTGCAGCCAACAATTCGTTTGGATCTTCCGTAAAATTGTGCCTCGTGTACATTGTATCGTCGCTAGATAAAAAGACTTGAACATTTGGGTTTCTAGACTATAACACCAAGCATAGATTATTATAATATATACATGCCGGCAGGTTGGTAGGGGGTTCACTCCTCTGTAGTGGGGATGCGCAACAACGAAGGTGAAATTATTACGCCGGCCGGCGACCCCTGGAATGGCCACCACCCGCCCCCCGGATTACGGTCCGTCGACATGTATGATTATTACATACCCTGCAGCGGCTCGGCTTCGCAGTAATGTAAACAAAAACGCAATGGTACTTCCGAGGTACAAGATAATGTGTGTAGCCCATTCACCGCCACTAATTAAACCATATAAAATTGATTTCACTCGCGCAACGGTCTTAGCGGAGCGGCGTCTTGTTACCTGCGGTTATCATTTCTGGGAAATATTTCTTGATTATTTTCACACTTCGCAAGTATATCGCCTGTAGCATTTCATCAGTGGTATCCAAGCCAATGATTCATGCAACACCGGTTTCTGTCATTCATACTGCAAAACCAGCGTAAAAAAATTCCGGCATATTTATAATGTCAACTTCCAGTCCCGTACCTGGACGGTCTACAGTAATATCACATGGCAACGCATCGTTTGATATAGCACCAGGGAACTAGTGTAACTTCAGCCTTATCACCAGAACTAGGCATACATTTAGATGAACAGTGTGCATTGTTTGAGCTCGCACCGGCAAAGGTGGCTTATTCATTGCCATCACCTACATTTGGCATGCTTGGGCCACCCCTAAATGCGAATCGTGATGTTGCCGTAAATACAGTTTCTCGATTGGGAAATACAAATGTTTCGATATTGCATTTTAGTATGGCGACCTGTCTACACAAATCTAATTAAAGACCGACGTAGTCTTGTAGTGTCTCAGCTAAAAGTTCATTTGAGCCGTAACACAGTGTTTATGGACATTTATGGTTGGAAATTTCATCAATTATATACTAGCATAACTTTGTGGAAATTGTTTTGGTGTCGAAATGTTTTAACTTGAATATTTAGAACAACTAGGAAAGGCTATCTAGAGTTTGGTACTAAACTAACTAAATTTCTAACTTGAGCACGACTATAAGAACACTGTGAATTTATGTTTTATCTTGGAATATCTTGTAGTTGTGGTTATTTTATCTATAATAAACTGTATGCTCATAAGCCAAAAGAACTGCTCATAAACCGCTAATACAGTGCTCGTAAGACAAGAGAAGCACGTAGTATGTTTAATATATCTATGTATAAGCTGCTCATTATCGACTAGCTTACCCTACAAGTACTTTACTGCGCGAACAATTGAAAAGCCGAAGTCTGAAGTGCAAAAAAACAGTTGTCAAGGCCGGAGGATTGATAGACAAAGTTTTAATTTTAAGTAACTATAATGCTCTGTTCCAGCAGGAGCGTTATGCTAGGGTAGTCTTTATACCTCATTTGTAATACTACATTAATAAACCGCGGCCGTCTCACGATTTCGGTTTACTAATAGGCAAAAATTTTGGGTTCTGCGGATTTTGAAAAAAACAGTCTAGAGTTTTTATATTCGCTGGTGGACCGGACCGGACCGAGGCGGTCCGGGGTCGGACCTGACTGGACCACTATTGAAGCCGAATCGGACCGGTAACAGTTACCGGACCGGTCCGGTCCGCATCACTAAAGACCACAAATATAGATTGTACGTTGTTGACCTAATTTTTGTCGTTCACGACAATGAAATCTTTCTCCAAGTCATGAGCTTCTACATGAGTATTTGTTCCGTTAACTGCAGAATCATGAACGTTGTCATCTCATCAGCGTGTTGTTGATTACTCAGCATATGTCGACCGCTTAAGACTGCTGGAGCAACACCTAACAGTGATTTTCAATGATTACAATGATCAGTAAATTTTCACTATTGCACACAACCGTCGATCGACAAACACGACCACGCAAAACGTCTTCACTGATATCATGAATACTGCCGAACACAATATACAGAATACGTAATTAAATATTCATCAATATATATTTGTTCTGAATGCAATTGATCAACCATGTCATTATTCATTGGTCCTGACTAGAATAAACTCTTAACATTGTTGATATATTTCGGATCACCAACGTGATCGCAGAAAATCTGACCTATTAATGATGACATAATTGAAGAAAAACGTCCCTATTCTCATTTTTTCTCTACATCGATTTCACACTATTGACACACACCTTGTGGTTTATAATATAAAACTATTCATTAACTCGAGTTCAGATTTTGCAATCTTCAGGTATCGTTTAATCGTTTGACCACCCGGATTTAGACACAATAAGTACATTTCTTTAGTTCTGTCGAGCAGACATTATTCAACATTAAGATAGAGCGCATTAAATTCTCCCAAAACGCCTTTCCCAACATAAAGGCACATGAAACAATTATTATTATTTCATATTAGAATTAGCCAGGGATACCCTTCAATGAACACAATTGCGTTCACCAACAGCGACACACCAATCGGTTTTTCGTGGATTTAAGACAGTCAACACCCCTGGCACACAACTTTAGGAAACACAAACCGGTTTTGTCATTTACACGTTAGTGAATGAAAAATTTTTCCATGCAAATCCTATCAACTAGCTACCAATATTGTTTTTAACATCTGTCTTCTGAATATGTATTAAATCTAAATATTTTTTCATAAAAATTGGAAGCTTCTAGAAAATCCGTGTTTTAGTCGATACTGATAGAAACTTAGTAGCGGCCAAATCGTAACATATAAAACAGCACCTTGATTGAATGTCGCCCATTATACTCATTACGGCGTCGTTACTCTCCATTAATGAAATTTTGAAAAACCTCCTTCGCAATCCGCGTCCTGATAATTAGTGTGTGTCCCCATTCTGCACAGTTATTATGCAAGATTTCAACACCCGTGTCATCCGTTGAAGAAAAATATTTTGCGGCTGTTATTAACAGCACTACACGTCACATGCCATCGTAATACTGGGACTTGTCGCTCACCCCAAAATTACACAATACCAACACTTTATTATAAACATATCAACAAAAACAAATACAATTCGGCAACCAACAAACACATTTCATCGTTGATTTTCTGCAAATAATAGAGGAAATCTCATGCTTTCATGCAACTAATGCAGATGCCGTCGAGCTTTCGCTGAAATAAACATAAAAGGTATTAAGGAGCAATATATCGTCGCATTTCGACCGAGTTGCTCGCTCGAGATCTCGAAACTATTTAAAGTAATAGTAAATACTAGTTTTAGAACAAATGTATTTCAAGCGAGTCGCGAGCGACAGTGATTTTTGGCGGGTACTGTACTTCGTTCCGACTTATAACCGTATTTTATAAATTATTAAATATATAATTGATACATTCATGGCCATTTTGCTGTAATATTCAATAATTTTCACAAATCTTAAATGAAAATATACAAAATGATTGAAAAATACTATGGTACAAAGACGCATTATTCGTCTGCATGAAGCTAATATGAAGCTATTTAGGAATGTTAGTGCGATTCACTGATTATAAAATAGCACATTCTGAGGCACAGGTGAAGTACAAGTCTTTTTATTATTCTGAAAAACAAATTTGCTACATCGTTCTTCGTGTAAATCTGCATCGTTTTCACCTAAATTACGAAGTGCAATAAATTGCTATCGTGTAAAAGTTGAATTTTCATTATTTATATAAAAACGTCTTAGATTAAGAATCACCGAGAAAAAAAAACGAGAGTCTGTTGTAGATTCTAAACGCCAAACATAAAAAAAATGGAAAAAGGATCGTTACTAAGCCGAATGGATCAGATTTACAGCCACGTTGGCCAAAAATTCGTGTTACAACGTTCGATGCTTTGTGTTAAAATACAATAACTCTCAGAAATAAAACCAATTTCTTTCGCGGAGAAGTTAGCAAAAAATTAACAGCTGTTCAATTGCAATTCGCGAAATAGTTCCGTTTATTTCTGAGCATGACTGTACAGTACCCGCCAAAAAATGACTGTCGCTCGCTCGAGATAAATTTGTTCTAAAAATAGAACTTTCTATTAATTTTTAAATAGTTGGGAAATCTCGAGCGAGCCACTCGCTCGAACTCGCTCGCTCGACATGCCACGGTCATTTTTGGCGAGTACTGTAATTAAACGTTTTGAATCTGTTGGTAAGAATCAATGAAACGTTTTTCGACAGCACTGCACAGTTTTATTATAAATTAATATCAAAATAATGGAATTTTACTCTTGGAAAAACCTCGTTCGACTCGAACACCATTAGCATTGCCATATAGGTTAAATTTTTAATGAAAGAAAAAATAAATCAATGAAACTAGCACAACTAAAATTAGAAATGGGATTATCTGCAGCACGGTCGAAAATAAACAATAACTTACTAACGCTTGATTGTTAAATCGATTTTTTAGTTTTCGGAGGCAATTATTTATGCACATTATATCTGGTGAATAGAAACACTTTGCGATAGAATAAAAAATGTGATATCAAAATAAGTTGTTCCTTCGAAAATACTATATAGTGACAT
>JASANE010018927.1:0-28920 GCA_030248225.1 Trileptium ribeirensis
ATATATTCTATCAAGCTGCGCTGTTGCATTATATAATGGAACGCCGGTAACACACATATTGGTAATTAAATTAAATGATGCTGATTATTCAGAGGATCTTATTGATTTTGCAGTGTAATTTTACACAATGTTACACGAATGATGTTCTTAACTAACTACGACTTCAATTGGCTATAAAAATAAAAACAAGTTACAATATCTAAAAGTAACTCATGCTGTGTTATAAAACCAGACGTTGCGTAAGGATTTTCTTTTGCAGAAACACGTCACAGCAGCCTCCGAGACAAAATAATCAAGTTCAGTCAGAAAGCGCTTGAGTCACCCTATTATCTATTATGGCAGACCTGGGTTGGTTTTTTCCGGAAAATGTCGCACCGGAAAAAACCGGTTTTTTCAGGAAAAAATGAAAAAACGGGAAAAAATGGAAAAAATCAAATTTTACTGTTAGTTCTTTACTAGTTATACTGCTATGAAAATAGCAGGAAACACAGTTTTGTGCGAAAATGAATCCTGTTGTTGATTGTCAATGCCTTAATTACTGAAAAAGGTCTACACCTGCAATGTTGTCACATTGAATTTGCGGGTCTTTTGTTTTAGCCCCCCTCCAGCCCGAGTTGGGTCAATTTTGAAGATACAGAACTGATTTTGGTATCAATCGATTCAACTCGATGAGGCGGTTCAGAAAATGCCCAATTTATCGACATCCCTGAAAATTTTTTTCGATTTTTTGAGGTCTAGTAATCCCCTCTTGGGAACCCAAAAATTTTTTTCTTCGGAATACGGTCATGTTGGGTACCTTTCGTCTTGGTTTGATGAGAGAAGTCTACTGTTGTGTATTTTATTGAAATCAACGCCACCGTTAAAAAGATGCGAGGGCCTAAGTAATCCTGAAGGGCGGAAATAAATTGCAGGCCATGCCCATGCCGTTCTCGATACACTAGGCCTAAGTCTCAGTTTTAGCCTAAGCTAAGGCTCTTATATGAGACATACACTAAGCCTAAAAGCCTTTGTCGGGGGGTTGCCGCCCCCCGAACCCCCGCTCTAAGCTGTTCTTTTTTCTAACGTTATAAAGTTGCCCTCAGGGTTACTTGGGCCTCTTGTAACTTTCTAACGGTGGCGTAGATTTCAATAAACCACACAGCAATAGATTTATCTCATGAAACGAGACGAACGGTACCCAACATGACCATATTCCGAAGATAAAAAATTTTGGATTCTTAAGGGGTCTCAAAAAGTCGAAAAAAAATTTTCAGGGATGTGGGTGAAATGAGCATTTTCTGAACCGCCTCATCGAGCTGAATCGATTTATACCAAAATCAGCTCTGTATCTTCAAAACTGACAAAATTCTGGCTGGGTGGGGGGCTAAAAGAAAAGACCCGAATTCGCAACCACTACAACACAGTGTAGCGGCACTTAAATCTTTCCAACGGGCACAATGCGAAAACCACACGGTGGCTTTAACGATAGGAGTGCGTATAATTATTTGGTTCGAATTAATACTGAAAATACTTCATATTTTTAGTATTGTGTAAACTTACTAACTGGTGTCCAACTGCCCACCGTGCAAGTAATGCTGGAAGCGCATTAATACAATAGAGTATGTAACTTATGTGTACGATCCAACTGTCGATCTATTTATGTTACCCGTCGTCGTAAAAAGGCCATACATGCTCGCAGGTATCTATCACAGGTAAACAGACCGGTGCGGGGAGTGGGATGGTGGTAGATAATTACCAAGGCGTATAACCCCTAGGTTTTTGGTTTTTCTTGGAGGGGGCTGACTTTACCGGTAAACAACCCCCGTTCCATATCCACCTGTGGGCATGTGTACTTGGCCTGTGTTTGCATAGTTTACTGCTTTCATATGCTCGATACAAATCCCATGGCTCTATTCAGTACCACGCCTAATTAATTTAAATTTGCCATCGGGCAAAAGTTTCTGATGTGGTGAAGGAAGCAAGCTATGCTTATGCTAAGATTATATATCTAGTCGATGCTTGGAAGATAGTGTTATACCATTTCTACCATATATATAAATCATAAGCATGAAATGTAAAGGCTGCTTAAATGAGTGTAAATACTGCGCACGGCTGTAATATTTTGTTGCATAACTGTTTTCCAACTATTTTCGGCTCCAAGATCCTGAAATAGTTTTTTTTTCATTTTTTCCGGGGGGGGGGTAGGAAAAAATCGGAAAAAACGGAAAAAGCACTTTTTTTCCGTTGGTTTTTCCGGTGCCCACCTCTGTGGCGCACCAATATTTGATAGAACAGTATGGTTATCATGTATTTATAATATGTGGTTCTCATGGTATCTGAAAAAGACCAAAACTGCGGTTAGCCACAACGACTAATGTACAAAAATCAACACCTGTTAGTGCAAAGAGGTTTTCGAAGAATGTCGGCGAGATAAACTTAAAAAGATGTACTCTGCCGCAGATGGATGTGGGTTATAAATACTGTGATCTCGCCGCAAAAAATTGTTTATTTGCATATATATTAAAAATTTTGTCACAATACGCATTAAATGCGCGTATTGATGCTGGATTGTAATTACTCGCGGCCACTCAGCCATAGCAAATGTGACTTGCTTGTTTAACTAAATTATATTTTTATAATAACAACAACAACAAAGAAGTTTATTAATAAATTGTAACAGGGCCGTCCCGACCCTGTCACGAGCGTTTCATGGCTTTCGCACCCAAATCGCGTCTAAACGCGTTGGCATGGGAACCGTTTTGCATAAAATGCCGTGTTATATCTCGGGAACCGTATTGTATAGAATACCGCAAAGTATCACGGGAACCGTCTGGTATAAAATGTCGTATGGTCTCTGTGAACGGTTTGTATAAAATGTTGTACCATATCTGTGAAGTTTGTATAAAATGTTATACCTTATCAGTGAAGTTTGTATAAAATGTAATACCTTATCAGTGAAGTTTGTATAAAATGTTACACTTTATCAGTGAAGTTTGTATAAAATGTTATACCTTACCAGTGAAGTTTGTATAAAATGTTATACCTTATCAGTGAAGTTATATAAAATGTTATACCTTATCAGTGAAGGTTGTATAAAACGTTATACCATATCAGTGAACTGTTATATAAAATGTCGTACCATGTCGGTGAACTGTTGTATAAAATGTTGTACCATGTCAGCGAACGGTTGTATAAAAAGTCGTACTATATCCATGAACCGTTTCGTATAATATGCCGTACACCTCTGTTGTAACCGACGAATTTGATCACCGGGACGAGTGTTGTGCGAGGCACGCTGAACGAAATAAAGGAAATTAGGCTGATTAAGCTGATTTAGGAGAATGGACATTACGCTCCACACCGACAGAAAATAGGCATCACGCAGAAACCCCAACCAGTCACCGCTTCGCGTTAAAACTTTGACGGTGATGACCGTCCTGGGATAGGAGGCCCCTGGCTGCACGTTCAAGAAAGCAAGTTTGTTAAGACTGAAATCAAAACTATTATGTTTACTTGGTTTTAGCGATATACTAAGCAATGGTCACGGGAAACAACAAGTCGCAACAAGCGGAAATCATACGTTTGGTAGCCTTCGTGATTATAAGGGACGACGGATGTCGGGTAAATTCGACGGCCCGTCACCGTCTACTGTACTATGATCCGGAAAATAACCGGAGCAGGCAGGTAGAACACTCTGGAAAATTGTGGTTGGCCAGCCAAAGTTGCCCCGGACAACGCCAGAACTTCGCCTGTAACGTATAGAGACAATCGCTACTTACGCTAAGTTGGATTGTCAACGCGGAATCCAGGCCGTTACTTCTCATATATTTATGACCGACGATATATATTTATGTACATATATGAGTGCGTGTGTATACCCCTGAACGACTATTTCAGGCAAAATCACCTCGTTTCTTTAGCTCCGTTGTAGTATGCGACTAACGCAAGCCCCCACTTTCCGACATCCTCGTTGCCCTATCCCGCTTTCGAACCGGTGCATGCGACCCCTCGTTTTGTTCATAGTAACTAGTTGAGTACAACGATGTGCGCCGGACTTTCGTCCGAGTCCCGGCTGACTCGCGGTAGTCACTCAAAGATGCCTAGAGAGCTGTTGCCAACCGCTGATGGGCACCGATAAATCGAGATTTTTCCCTCAACTCCAAAATGGGCGAACCGCCCCTCATTGGATTCGTCTCGAGGAGACATCTCCAAAAATACCCGGCGGGTCTCGGTCTGCCGCCCCGTTAACCCAGGACAGCCGACGAAAGCGCCCCTACCGTAGCCGCTACTCTCTCTAATAGTGTGGTTTAGTACCATTTTCCCCATGCCGTTTCGGTGGCGGTATCACCCCTCGTTCAAATCGCCGTTGGACGACGAGTCCAACGATACCCGGCGGGCGTCGCTCCGCCCAACCGTTAGTCCATTAGCTCCCCATACTAATGTACATCGGAACCCATAAGTGGGTCCCGATCCGCTACTACGTCCTTCCCCCTCGTGTTTGGTATCGATCGGCCCCATTCTTCGTCCTGGGCCCGTATCTCACCCCAGCCCCTCGAAATATCCCCGGGATTCTCCTTGTTCCGCTTCCCTTCCCACGCCGTCTCCGTGTCCTCGCTGTCCTTTCGCTTTTTGTCCTCGTTCTCTCTCTAACCGACGTTTCTGGTCGGTTTTCTCCTTTGTTGCTTTGTTGTTGTTTTTGATGTGTTGTACGTGTGTATTTATCCTGAGCAACCTTTCTGTCGCTGAGGACGCCAACATGTCTTATGTGTAGTGTATGTGTTTGTACATGTGTATATGTGTATATATATATGTATATAACCGTGTATATAAGGACGTAGAAAGACGGACGAACGAGGACACCGCATACTAAAATTTACTAAATTCCAGAGTTTTACAGACGGACAAAATACGAACGACTAGGACGAACGGGGGCGACTTTAGGGCCCTCCCGCGGACTCTAGGTGCCCTGGAACATGGCGCCTGACCAGTTAGGAGTACGTTAGGGTTTGCCCCGTCTCTGGCCCCGAGACGGATAATTTCCCGTCGTCGGTTCCCCCGCGAGACTTTGAAACATAGGTACTCGCAAGCAAATTTCAAACAAGCTCGGTCCTTTCTCGTTGTTTTTGGATGTCCTCATGAACGAGGGTCATCTGCTAAGTCAAATTTAGCTTAATTAGGAGGGCGGCAAGTCGAAAATCACAGAGGCCGAGTTGATGTTTGCCGACTTGCGATGGGCTGGGAAGAGCAAATAGTCAAAAGTCGAACAGATTGTCACGCTAATTATATGCTGTATTCCGCAACTAACTTCACTGCGTCAAGTGTCGCATTGGAGTTTACCATTAGTCTCGCATCGACGGTTGTTACCGCCTTTGCGGGGCAATTGGACGACAACGTCCGAGACGAAAAATTACACACGTCATAATCCGTAAAAATAATGAACATGATGATTTGTTGTTAACAGAAACATATGTGTTTATATATCAATGCAGCTTCATTGTTACGACACACATGTACTACGCACAGTTTGACCAAACCTGAGAACAATACCACAACTTCACCTCTGTGACAATAACCTAAGATTATTTCAGCTCATACTGTAACGTCAAGGCAACAACATTTGGGCTATTATAAACTAAATGTGACGCATGATTCTGCTTTAATTTAGGCAACTGAAGTCGCTCTTCATTTGTCAATCCTAATTTAATGGTCGAGAAAGGATATTGCATCAGTGAATAAAAACCAGTTTTTCGATATATAATGCAGAATAATGCTTACATCGCTTTCTTGAACTATGGTCTTTTCCAAATTCTTCACGTGATCTTTGAACAACTCATGGACTGCTACGATACCACATGAAACACAACACATAAATATAACTGTCCAAGAGATAGCTTTTACCCAGGATTCAGATTTGACTGCTGTTGATAGACCGTGTGTCGATTGCTGTGGTAGCATTTTTTACAACTTCACTGCACTTGATGAATCAAATTTCGACTCTTGTCAATGTATTTTACTGCTAAAGGTTTTATTTAAACTCAGTACCTAAAACAATTTTAAACACATAGTAGAAATACTAGCAGACAACAGCTATGGTAGACTCGTAAAAACATTTCGGCATTTGGAACTATTTTATTCTCATTTAGTCGCTGTAATGTAGTCAAAACACAAGCTTGGCATGCTCTTAACCTGTCCTGACTGTGAATTTGAAAGTGAGAGAATCATAAAGTAAAACGTGTTTTGTTATTGAGAGCATTTGCATGAATGAGGTATCTTTTTGGATATTAGCCGTGCAAATTTCGATGATAAATTAGGTTCTAAGCTTGGATGATTGATACTTGATCATTTCATCAGCGACTTAATTATGGCCTGAATAACGCTATTTATAGCAGTTTTTACTAACAGTGTGTAAAAAAGTTTGAAAGTTAATGCGAGTGAGGCATATTTATTACACATATATACACAAAATTTCTAAGCTTTATTTCAAGAATTGTGGTGTGTGTACTATAAAATATTACACGAAATGTATCTACAATTTTGTACATTTATAATTATATATCGTAATATATTGTCTCTGTATATATATAAAGTTGGACTGCGTCGATGTCCGTTTCTGCAACCTTTCAAGCCGTACAAGGCGCAATGTTGCAGCTCAAGCATTCCATAATATAAATATATCTTCATTTCTGGTATTATATAATTATTTTAATTATGCATGTATTTTTGAATTCTATACATGTATAACTCAAATAATTACATAATACGTTTGAATGAATTATATGTTCTTTGAATTACACATTATAATATCGATTTTGTTTACCAACACCTTCAAAGTTTACTCTAGGGAGATAAAACCATATTGTGACAAGTGATCCTGTCGCGATAGTGACCCTATGACCCTGTGACACGGTGACGCAATTACAGTACAGTAGTGAACTTGTGCCATGACAATTTCCAACGCATCCAATGTGCAATAACTCTACGAATTCGCAAAACAAACGATGTTGTACACTGTTTATATGTCTGGCAAACCTTTATTACAGATGCATTGCAGCTGCTGTTGGGTAATGCCTTAGTCGGAGACTAGACGTGAGAACGTACCAGAATTTCCAAGCTCGGCTCAATTCTAGAGTTACATGGCTAGGGTCAAACCTTTCAATTTACGGTTCGGCTGTCTCGGCTCAGAAAGCTCGGTAATTCAAATTTGACGTGATGGACCTTGATGTGTAAATATATTACATAGATAGGTCTAGTATAACACACACGAGAACTTAGCCCGTACTTTGATGCTTTAAATACTGTTTTATCGCTGCACGGCCACGACATAGCATCCCAACATCGTTTTAGCAGCCTACCGCACTTTTGGTAGGACTCTTACTGCAAATTTAGAGCAATCGTCGTCGGAGAGCTTGGTTTATGTTCACTTCAGTTCTCGCTGTCGCCGGGGAAGAGCAGAGCAATTCAAACAGAAGAGAGACTGTTCTTTTATGTTGAATACATAACAGAGAATGGTGTTTTCGGTTTCCGAACCAGACCAGGTTAGCACCGGGTCACGCACCGTCATCCGATGAGACGGTCATAGATGTGACCCGAAATGTCCCGGTGACGCAGTCCCATCTCAGAATGTTGTATTATGCACTTAGCTTAACAAACATAAACAAAATGATCCTGCTATCTGGGACACTGGTTTTGAGAACGTAATTAATGGATGTTTATTGCGTATGTTTAGAAAAAACTGGGTGTAAAAGAAAATTGCACTTGTTAGACTAATCTGTCTTAAGATACCGATTATATTGCACAGATGCACTATTATATTTACAACATGAGGTTATAAAAACTCGCAGGCACGATATGTCGTTCAAGACGCGATTAAATGGATTCAACAAAATAACCAGAACCGTCTTTATTCAACATTATTCAGTAGACAGCAAGCAGTTTAAACCTATCAAGAACAATAAAAACAGAGCTTTTGTAAATAATACAGAGCCTAAATTGTTAATAATTGTAGCAGGAAGACATTGTACGGAATGCTTTCGTCTAAATAAATAGCTGCAAAAATGGCTCATTCCTGAGCAGACATTGTAAAATGCCCATTTTGAAGGATCATAGGACCAGTGTGCGACCGGCGGAGATTTAAAAAAAGATCTAACACAGCACTGGAAGTATTTGTCATGAGTTTTCAGATTACATGCCAACTTCTACTTGAAGCTACTATTAGCGTTAGTACATTCATATCAAGCCATATGAATATAGATTATTTCCTATAATAACTACTGTAAAAATGACTTCACGCTGGCAAAAATATACAAAACCTCCAAAAATAGCACTAACCCAATGGTGTGAGCTTTAGACTGGATGACTTGTGTAAGGTGTTCTACTATTTTGCTTGTACGCTGTCAAATTTGCTTTGATACAAAGCTTTCAAATAATATCGAACTGCTTTGACAGCCTTTCTTGATTCAGGAACTGTTGCAAAATGAGACCACTAAGGTGGCTAAATTTAAAATTAATTTTGATTTGGTATGTCAAACCCGAGCGGTTCTGATAATTCCGGATTCAAAACGAGTCTGTTTAGAACAATTTGCTCATGGCGAGGTCGTCTTAAATAAGGCGAATCCCAGTCGAGTCTTTCTCAAATATGGATCAAGTTTGGCGCCAAAAATATCGTTACAAATCAGGCTTCTATTAAGATGCAGGGTATGGTGACAGTTGATACAGGTGAGAACTGGCCGAAATTTCACCCGGCCCGTTGGAAACCAGCTGTAGTATTTCGAAGTTTCGATAAGCTATCAACTACATTATTGAACTTCGAAATTAAGGTCTGACACGCGGCTTTGAAGACTACATGCCTTAAGCCACAAAACTACGTCAAAGCGATGCGCGATCTAGATAGTTTAGCATAATAAGGGAACGCGCACTTTAAATGAAAAAGCATGCGCAAAAGGAGCAATTTAGAAGCGAAAAGTTATTCTCCACACGAATGACATAGCTACGCATCTTACAACGATTAGCGTCAATAATTGTAGGGAATTACGACTATTGCGATTTCTCATTACAACACAAATAAATGACATATTCTAACACTACGAAGTGTGACTTTCAGCAGTTGTGAAAAATTAATTGCTCTATCTCTTCAACAATTATTTATTGGCCAATCAATTAATTTTAATCGTGACAGCAATCAATCATTTCATTTAGTTGCAATTATTTACACTCAGTATTTGTCGTTATGCCAAATTTGAATACACCGTAAATATCGAACATAAAAGAACTACAATGCGTAATGGTATTCTGTTTTTGATCAATTCTGGCACACTTTCCTCTTGAATAATAACGAATCAAATGAAATATATTGGCGTTCGGTAGGCTGTGGAAGAACTCCATCCTATCGAATGGTTCGGTAGGTGGCGGACAGCCAAACAACCAGTAGATATACTGGTTAAATGTGAATAACCAATAAGCATATCCAGAACAAGAGCGGTAGTTTCTGAGGGCGCAGCGGATAATGGAGCGAATCCCATTGACATACAAAAAAAGTTCCAACGCCCACTGAAAATTTGTAACAAGGCGAGCTAATGTCGCCTTCCAAATAAGTCCTGCCAACCACAAATCCAGTTTTAACGTCCGTCAGTATATGGTGGTTATCGAGCGGGTACGGCCTCTGCGCCTGCAGGAAACCTGTCGCATGTAATTCTCTACATGAATAGCGCTATCCAAAAGAGTGTTATGAAGCCCGGAATCTTCACGTCTTATACTCCTCGAAATTGCTTATCCATGAAATCTATACAATGCTATTCTACTGGTACCGCGCGCTGGACAGATGATGCGCACCGTTCCCCACCTGTTGGCGGCGTGAAAAGTATGTAAACGGGTACAATACTAAAAGTCGCCAACGTGGCTAAGAAAATTGGTTCCTGGAATGTAGGGACATTGCTACCACCTAGAACAAAAGAACTACTAATCGAGTCATTACATTCCCGACCCATTGATATCGCCTGAACAACGAGGTTTAGCAAGTCTATCATCCAGTAAACAGTCCGCAACGCACACACATTGTACTATTCGTGTACTGCTGACTCCGAGGCTTATGGTCTGAGGAACAGGTTATGCGTTGTCTATAATAGCGTCGGTATTGTAGGCGGATGTTGGTAAATCTTTAGGAAATGCTTGTCATGTGGAAATTAGCTGAGCTATTTGCATGTTTTCTGAGCTAGCTTACCAAGATATTTGCATAACATAAAATTAAATTAGTGGAATTCAATTTCAAATATTTAGCTCTACAGTCAGTTTTATAGAGTTAGTTCGGCTAGGTAATTTTAAGATGGAGTAGTAGAGTATCGAAATAGTGTTAAACATATATGTTATGCGTTTAGTTTAACACTTACTTGCGGTTTGTATCTTGTCTTCATTTTACAAAGTCTTTATTTTGTTACTGCAATAAACTGGTTTAAAACGTTCGCCTCACATTGGTGAGCCCGACGTGATTTATTGTGGTTTTCAACGCACTCTCAATTTGACGTTTTCGATTTCGCTTGCTTTGCACGCATCGAATAAACGTTACGTCAGTCGTATGCATTGTTATATACTTCACATTGGCAGTTACCGCACATGAACAGGGCTGTGTTAATTTGGTCAGTGCAAGCGAATCGCAGCAAAGGACATTTCAGTTGAAACGAAACGAACGCTACGGAAATAAATGGTGTGTGTTGTTTATTATTTGTTAAAATGCTTTTGTTTGGTGTAGAATTATGAATAACGTGTGACATGTTTCTGTGGTAGGTGCGCGCATCATGCAAATATAGTGAATTAGTCAATAGCTAATTGTTTTTGTTTATCAAAATGGCACGCTTACAGTTGGTTGTGTGTATGTTGTTTGTTTGTAGTCGCTGTTTGTTATGGGATGATGGTCTTAGAAATGATACATTGACTTGTCAATTAAATGTGCAGCCTAATTGGTTTCGCTCCGGGGTGTTGTATTTACCAATCGTAATGAGCACCCCCTCGTTTCTAGTTTTTCATTGCAATGGGAAGTTTGTTATGCTGTTCGTTCAGTTGTCTATTACCCGATTCTTCTGTAGGCGTTTATCGGCACGTCACATTGGTGAGTTGCGGTGGGTTCTTATTCTTTCGGGTAATGTTGAGCTTAATCCGGGACCCGGGCCATGTCTTGAACAGTATAACAAATTGCAGTTAGAGACTCCATTACAAATTTTGCATGAAGATGAGACCAATTTTTCGGTTCCGGACGGCGCAACCAAGGCCGATTTGATAGCATTGTTGAATAAGGAAAAGCCCCATTTAGTCCGGCTTTGTCTGGCAAATACTTTAGGTAGGGGTAGTACTTCCGTTAGTACAGGTGCACAGTTTCCCCCCTCAGGTACAGCTGATGGGGATTCGCGTTTGGCTCCAGTTTTTACGGAACAGCCGGTGAAATTGGCACCATTTTTTGACGGCGATACTAGACAATGGTTTGATCAAGTAGAACGGTTAATGGATGGGGTTTCAGAAGCGGTGAAGAAGAAAAGTCTTCTTTGGGCAACACCCACGAATGTTATCGGAGAGTGTGGTGTTGATGTAGCCTCAACATTTGATGATATTAAGCGGTGTGTTATAGCACACTTTGACGACACGCAGGACCAGAAGTTACGACGTTTGTTAGATCAACAAACACTTGGTGATGTAAAATCGTCGGTAGCATTGCGTAAGTTGCAACAGTTATCCCCGGGGAATAGCGATTTAGTTCGTTTGCGATTTCTACAGATGTTGCCGGCGCAAGTCAAGGTAGTGTTGGCATCTTTTGAAAAGACAACTATGGATAGATTGGCAGAAGCTGCCGATAAGATGGTTGAGCAGATGCAAGGCAGTAGTAGCGTTAATGCAATTAGTGGCAGTACACACAACGAAGAAATTTCTGATTTGTGGCAGCAGATTGCGAAGTTGACACAGGCTGTTCATGCTATTTCCACAGTAAGAGGGCAGTCTGCGAATTTTCAGCATAGGGGTCGATCACTAGGTAGAATGGGCGTTTCGGGCAGGCATCGTAGCGGTAGTCGCCGGCCCTTTAATGAAGACGGGGCGTGGTGTTTTTATCATTTTCATTTCGGTCCCAGGGCACATAGGTGCAAGGCCCCGTGTAGTTATAGTCAGCGGTCGAGTAAAGGGAATTACCACCGCTCCCAATGGCAGGACAGTGCAGCGCAATCATCATTTCGTAGGGTGCCCTCGAACTCCAGTTTCAGAAACCGATCTCCGCTGGCGGGAAACCAGAATGCTCCGGTGGACGGGCGGCAGTAACCGGAGTAAATAGATTTGTTAGTTCAGTTCGAGTTGCCGCACAAAATCTTGGTTATTGTTTAGCAGACAGTGGTAGTGATGTTAGCCTTTACCGCTACGATTTGCAACCAAAATTACAAATAATTGTTCTAATGTGCCTAAACTCTTTGCTGCCAACGGAACGTTAATCAAAACGGTCGGCTGGCGTGAATGCAAAATTAAACTGATAAATCGTAAAAAGTTTTTTTCGTGGAAATTTATAGTGGCTGATATGGCTCAACCAATTTTAGGTAAGGGCATTCTTACTAAGTATAATTTGCTAGTTGATTGTAGTTATAATTGGTTAATTTCCTTTTCTGAAAGAGCGCAAGTCAATGCGGTAAAACTAAGTAGTGGGTATGATTATGAATTATCATTGCTTTTGCAGCAGTTTTCAGAACTTTTTACCGGGATTAACCCACATGCACAGCCGTCGCATAAGGTTACACATTCGATTATCACGAGTGGGCCACCCGTATTTTCAAGACCTCGCAGGCTATTTGGTGAAAAGCTGAAAATTGCTAAGGAACACTTTGCAAAGTTGGAGAAGCAGGGTATAGTGTACCGTGGTGAGTCATCTTGGGCCACCCCTTTACATATGGTAACTAAGGCAGACCCCTCCGATCCATGGCGTCCATGTGGGGACTACAGGAGTTTGAACAAGCAGACGGTCCCCGATAGATATCCCATGCCAAACATTATGGATTTAACGAACGATTTGTATGGTTGCAAGTTTTTTCAAAGTTAGATCTTTTATCGGCATATTATCAGATACCAGTTGAGGTGGATGACCAGTGTAAGACGGCAATAACGACGCCGTTTGGCTTGTTTATCTATAGGCGAATGCCGTTTGGGTTGCGAAATGCTGCCCAAACATTTCAGCGTTTGATCGATACAACACTACATGGTTTACCGTTTGCTAAATCATATTTGGATGATATTTTGATAGCTAGTCCCAGCGAGCAACAACATCTGAAACATCTACAAGCTGTTTTTGAAAGGCTTCAGCAGTTCTCACTTCGTGTTAAACCCAAGAAGTGTATGTTTTTTCAGAAGTCTGTGCCGTTTATAGGAATGATAATTTCAGAAAATGGATTTAAACCACCACGAGGAAAAGTTGTTGCGATAGAGAACATTCAGGAACCTACAAATGTTCGTGCACTTAAACGTTTTTTTAGGTATGGCAGGTTACTATCACAGATTTATAGCAGGTTTTCCGCGATTGCAGCTCCGTTAACTGACCTAACTCGCGGAGCAAAATCCAAGTCGGCACCAATCACATTAGACGATTCTTCATTAGCTGCGTTTAAAAAGTTGAAAACAGCTCTGCGCGATTCTGTCAAACTGTCGTTTCCGCGGCCAGATGCAAAGTTTGAATTAACCACTGATGCATCACAGCTTGCTGTTGGTGCCGTATTACATCAGGTTGGTTCAAACGGAGTGAAGGAGCCTTTAGCGTTTTTTTCTCGCAAGCTTTCCAGTCTGGAGTCCAAGAAGTCAGCATTTGATCGCGAGTTGTTTGCAATTTATGCAAGTTTGAAACATTTTAATTGGCTTATGGGCTGTGCTTTCACGATCATAACGGATCACAAGCCTTTAACGCAGGCCCTTGGTATGAAAAACCCCACGCCACAGCAGTCACGTTGGCTCTCGTATATATCAGAGTATAATTGCCGAATTAAACACATTTCAGGAGCGGAAAACATTGTAGCAGATTCTTTATCTCGCGATGTTTCACATAGTGACCGTGTCACTAATGCGGTTATCTCTTGTGCACAAATTTCGTGCAGTGAGCATGCGAAATTTCATCAGTCGCCATTGGTAGAGTATGAGATTGATGGTCAAAAATTAGTTTGCGATAAATTTTTTAGACCGCTGTTACCACCCTCTTTGAGATATCGCGTTTTTCAGCAGATACACGGCTTGTCGCATTCTGGTTTTCGGCTAACTCTCAATTTGATTAAACAAAAGTATGTATGGCGTGGTATGAGTAGGGACGCGAAGCGATGGGTACAATGCTGTGAACCATGTCAAAGAGCAAAAGTGCATAAACATATTCGCGGTCCTCTTGGTGAGATTCCAACCACCAGTCGTTTTCATACTGTTCATATTGATATAGTCGGTCCGTTGCCACAGTCGAATGGGTTCAATTATTTGGTAACCCTGATTGATCGGTTACGCGGGTTTACGCGTTGGACAGAAGTGATTCCCGTGAAAGACATATCAACAGAGACTGTGGCAGCTGCGTTTTTACAGGGGTGGATTAGTAGATTTGGAGTTCTTCGGGTGCTCATTTCTGACAGGGGCAGTCAGTTTGAATCGACGTTATGGGGTGTGTTGATGGAGAAGCTAGGTATTCATCGAAAGCGGTCAACATCATACCACCCACAGTGCAATGGCGCCGTCGAAAGGTTCCACCGAACTCTTAAAAATGCATTGCGTGCTAAATGTTCATCACACAAAGCTTGGTATAGCGCATTACCGTTGATTTTGTTGGGATTACGGTCAGCTATTGGCCGTGAGGGTTTTAGTCCGACTCAATTAGTTTATGGTGGAAGCATAGAATTGCCACCAGATTATTTTTTAAACAGTGTTCCAGATATCAAAAAACCAACGTCTGAGTTTATGAGTAATTTTTTCAGTTCGGTTCGCGATTTCCCTAAGCCAAAGCGACAGTTTACTGGACCAGTTTATGTTCCCGACACTCTAAATAGTGCAAAACATGTATGGTTGAAGGTCGTTCAACCGAGAACATCTTTATGCGATCGGTATGTTGGTCCTTATGCAGTGATTTTTCGTGACAACAAAACCATTACTATTAAGCGTGACAATGAGGAAGACAAGGTTTCCATAGATCGTGTTAAACCAGCGTTTGTTTTAGAAGATGCGCTCAAATAGGGTCAGTCTGGCGTTGTATCGCCTGCCACTAATGATTCGACTAGTACTTTTGCAGGTTTCAAAGAGGATGATGTAGTTTACGCAAAATATCCGGGCTATCCTGATTGGCCGGCTCGGATTGTGCGAGCGGCAAATACACCACTTAAACACAGGAAGCCACCTACCCAAAATAGTGTTGCCGTGCAGTTTTTTCAACGAATCGGTTCGCCTTCGTCGAACCAAATATGATTTCTGCTTTTAAGGAAAAAGTATCTAAGCATCCTGGGTTATATAAGGCAATCAAACTTGCTATAGCTTATCAGGGTGGTGACGCTGGGAGCCGCACGTCTACGGTTTCATTTTGTTAAGATCGTTTTTTTGGTCATAGTAGTGTAATTAAATTTTTCTTTAAATTGTGGAGAGATTTGTAGAGTGTGCTCTTGTTGTCGAGACGTTCGTAGTAGACGCAAGAGGTTGCTCTTCAAAAATCTCCATAAACATTTTTTTGCAAAAAAAATTTTTTAGGCTCAGTTGCGGTATTTTGGCCATCGGCAACCGTTTTCCCATCTACACCATAGCCCATTTGTATTCATGGAGCGTTCATGGGGCAGTGTTGAGCAGTTATACCAATACAGCAAGGCACATCTTGGGGAAGACAATTGTTCGGCGCTACTATTTTTGAAAGATTGCAAAGGTACACAAGCAAAAAGGCTTGAACGTAGAATTTGGAGTAAGCAAAGAGCGAAGTGGCAGCATGTCAGAGAATGGATTATGCTCAGATTAAATTACGAAAAAATTTTCTCAATGCTCTGACTTGCGCCGAATTTTACTACAAACAGAGAAGAAGGTACTCATTGAAAATAACCCGTCAAATAATTTTTGGGGACCTCCCAGAAACGTGGCGGGTCGGATATTAAT
Source organism: Trileptium ribeirensis (assembly GCA_030248225.1). NCBI lineage: Eukaryota > Metazoa > Nematoda > Enoplea > Enoplida > Thoracostomopsidae > Trileptium > Trileptium ribeirensis. The sequence goes on from JASANE010018927.1 coordinate 16,084, forward strand.
GCGAGTGCGTGATCACTTCGCAGGTAAAATTAACGTGTTACCATCGGTGCTGATAATAGGAGATTCAATCCTAAGATCAATTTCGTCGAATCGTTTTACGCACGAATTAGGATTAAAAACGGTTTGCATTGCTATACCTGGTGCAAAACTTCAATATATATTTTATGCGTTAAGTTTTATTGCTGGTGATTATGTTGACAAAGTGATTGTATGCGGAGGTACGAACAACATATCAAGCTTGAACAATCAAGCCCGTCGCGGCCCAAATCGAATGGTAAAGACAATTCAGAAACTTGCAATTGACTTTTGCAGTAAAAATCCGCGGTGCAAATTGTATATAATGCAGATTTTAAATAGACCACGCAATGATGTTGATCGTATAGGATCGCACTTAGCGCGGTATAATGAGCAACTGATAAAAGCAGAATCTGACGGTAAATTTCCCAACCGTTGTTCAATCATCAAAGTTCAACCGTTTCATTCAAAGTATTTTTATGATGGCTTGCATTTAAATGCTGATGGTGTAAAAGTGTTGGTTGAGTTGTTACTGCGAAATATATAGACCGAATGAAAGTAGTAATTATTTTTTTCCATGTTTGCTGCTATTTTGGTAAATTGCAATGAGAAATTATTTTTCAAGACATTTTACTTGAAATTATTTAGCTTGCTGAATATTTCATGATACGTATTCATGCGTTAGTTGTTGTTTTTCCTAATTTCGTAATGCATTACAGGATTTTTGAGATATGTAATTCATTGAATGCATGCATCTACCACATTTTCCCGTGTAAAATTGGATTCGATACGTTTATTGTTGTAGTTTGTAAAGTTTTTCATTTAAAATTTTAAAACTATTATATTTATATACAATATTAAAGTAGTTAAAAGACTTAGAATTTGTGCTGCTGTGTGCTATATGCTTTATAGAGAATGGTGACCGTCTCTCTTCGGAACACTGACATGAAGCGTGAAAACTGCCGCAATGCAATTCCGATGTTTTGAAACCACAGTCTGGCACATAAGGATTGTATTAAATGATATAAGTTAAATGTTTTTTTGTTCTTCATTTGGTTATTGTTAATATGTTTTGTGTCAAAAATAATTTCGTTTTTTTGCATAAATTGGAATATATACTTTATTATTGAGTTTTGCGGCAATGCTCCACATTCTTGAAGGAGGGTAGTGTAGGCGGATGTTGGTAAATCTTTAGGAAATGCTTGTCATGTGGAAATTAGCTGAGGTATTTGCATGTTTTCTGAGCTAGCTTACCAAGATATTTGCATAACATAAAATTAAATTAGTGGAATTCAATTTCAAATATTTACCTCTACAGTCAGTTTTATAGAGTTAGTTCGGCTAGGTAATTTTAAGATGGAGTAGTAGAGTATCGAAATAGTGTTAAACATATATGTTATGCGTTTAGTTTAACACTTACTTGCGGTTTGTATCTTGTCTTCATTTTACAAAGTCTTTATTTTGTTACTGCAATAAACTGATTTATAACGTTCGCCTCACAGGTATGTATAATGAAAAGGAAGCGTATCAACCCCAAGGGTTCTGTCATCAGAATCTGAACTATTACAAAATGATCTCGATAATTTCTTCTTATTCTCCAACGAACGACCTCAAGGAAGACGATAAAAACGAATTCTATGACGAACTATGTTAAGCAATGGAAAATGTTCCAAAGGGTGATGTACACATCATCAGAGGAGACTTTAGCGGAATAGTTGGTCCGCAATTGTGTGCTGGGACATCTGTCAGCAAGTTTTCGCTCGGAAGACGGAAAAACAACGGAAGAAGACTGGTTTATATGTCAGCAACATTATGACTGTTCATGATTAACACAAATTTCAAATATCGTATGCGCACCTGGAAACATGCCGTGATCCAGGAAATGTAACTCGAAATCAAATAGACCACATTCCGCTTTCAAAGCGATGGAACACGTCTGCGCGCGAATGTTGTAGCTGCTGGGCAACACACTGCCTACAGACCACAGATGTTTTTTGACTCTTCAAGTCAAATCAGCTACAAATTGACAACCCATTGTTAAGGAGCCTCGCGCTGAGATAGCCATGTTGCCACGAAATCGTTTTGAGTTTCAACTGTCCCTGGCCAACCGATTTTCGGTGTTGTCGCAGACTGCTGATGAGGATGAAAAATGGTGCCACATTAGTACAGCGCTGCAATAATATTGCACCAAATTCGAGGTCAAGAAGTTAATAAAGCGAGTTCGTTGGGTGTCAGATGATACACTTGCATTTGCAACTGCACCGAAGAATTCAATAATAAAGTCAATCTTAAAGATTTTGAATGCCAAATTTAAAGAAGACGACAATACATTTGTGGCAACCCGTAGCTTTCGAATTGGATCGATACACAGCTGCTGTAGACTACACCAAACTATTCAGTACTATTCGCGATAGCGTAATATTTATATAATTATTTCCGATCTGAGTTAAACGTACCGCCTGCAATAATCCCAGTACAGCTGCAGCAACTTGGATAACATGGCTATTACGGCCACAATGACCATAAGGTAACGCGAAGCTCAGATGAGATCACGCTATCCAAAAAGCCTTAAAATCAAAAAGGCTCCAGATTATGGCATAGCTTCGAAGGTATTCAAAGCAGGAAGTGGTGCTATCGCTCAACATCTGCAATACCTATACGACGCTATTTTGTCAACCTACAAAATCCCCTCAGATTGGCGCACAGCTGTATTCAAAAAGGCTGACTTAAGTACGTACGTGAGCTACCGCGGAATTTCCCTACTACCAACAGTATTGAAGATCTTTAAAGCAGTCGTCACAAATCGATTTAGGAGCCACCGTGAGAGCTACGTCCGCGAAAACAATGTTGGTTTTACATCCCGCAGTAGATGCATTGATTAAATATCTGCTCTGCGACAGGTGCTTCAGTTTCGTCACGAGTATTGGCGCCCAACTTGGTGATTTAAAGCTGCATCCCACTCCGTAGATCGCGAAAGTATATACAGCATTATGGGATCAGATGGTGTTACAATTCACATAATATCTGTTGTACAGTTCTGTACGGCCGAACGCTGTGTCGGATACGTGCAGACGGCAGCATATCAAACGAATCTGAAATAGTGGCACATATGTATTAAGGCATGGGTCGCTTCCGTGGCCTATTTTATTCAATTTTGCGGTGGACTGGGCTCTAAAATCTGCCTTTTCAAACAACTAAGGAGTTGCCTTTTCTTCGGATGGAAAAAGTAGGAGATCTAGAATACGCTGATTGCGTAGCATACTAGTTGCACCAAAGGAGGCCTGCAAGCTACACTAACCTTTCCGCAGGAAAAGGCTTCTCTCGTTGGCCTGAGTATCAATGTACAGAACATCAAATTTATAAACTGCTGCCTTCAAAGCGAGCCGTCCATCCTGTTAGAATGCGAACAGCTTTAGAACGTAGTTAATTTCTCATACTTGGGAGCGATCATAACCGCTCACGGTGATGGGAAGGCCGGCATGATCAACAGAATATTAAACGCCTCTGCAGCTTTCGGACGTTTTAAATGAAAGATTGTGGTCTAACCCAAACGTTAACGCCAAACGAAGGCGAAATTGTACAATTTTTGCATACGTCCGATACTTCTATATATATATGACTGCGAGGCTTGAGCTATGCGCACTAATGATGTTAGATCCTTCCAGGTTGTGAAAACTACTACACGAAGTGTATGGCTGGACTAACACAACTTGATCGAGTACCTACCTACGACAGAAGTTTATTGCCGAGCTGGCATGTAAAATGACATTGCTAATGCTATCTACCAGCGTCCGCTAATTTGGTTGGGGCATCGGTTGAGCATGGACGAGAACCATACCACGAGAAGTCTACTTCTAGCAACAGTGCCGAATTGTTTGAAACGACCGCCGGGGCGACCCTTCATCAGTGGTAAACGTTGTGTCATCAAGGATATGGAATCGAAGGAATTCATGGTAGGTAACACCCCACAGCCGCCTAAAGTTAGATACGAGTTAGAAATTCTTCAAGCCAAGCTTGTATGCCTTGAGGTATTTGTTGTACTTTTTCATATACATTAAATATATACATATATATCTATACATTTTATATACAAAGTATATGCAAAAAATAAATCATATATACGTGTGCGCTAATATCGGCTCCTCACGGCACACAATCGTGGCTCCAAGAATTTCTAGCTGCAACACTTTTTATCGATGGTATGCGTTACACCACATATTAACCCTGTACGTCCTGAGTTATTTTAGAATTTCTCGTATGGATGAACGACTATTGGTCGCCCCTAGCTATTGAATCCCGAACGCTCAAGTGAAAGTCACGTTTACTATTCATTACGGTATTCCGGAACTATTGCTCGGATTCTTAAGGCATACGATTGTGCTATGTTCGCCGGATTTTATTACTGCAATAAAGAGCCGATGGTTGTCGACTCTGCTGAAGAGTGTGACAGGCTTCAGCTTTCCCTTCTATCGCCCGCGGTACATTGCGGTCGCTTTCGGAGTTTTCTGAAAAAATGGTTCGAAAAGTACGGCAAGTGTGAAAAAAGTTCGAAAACCTGAGGGATCTGAATTTAGCCGGTCGACATCCAGGAGCGTGTGAGCTTCGTGGCTCAAAAACCTGGGAGGGGTATAAGTCGGTGGCTCGGAAACCTAGAGGTCTGGATGTGATGGTCCCAGAACAATAGGTGGGGTGGGTCATGTTTTCGATTCACTTGGCGCCCAGTACGAGAACGACCGTGACGTGCCGCGGGCGATAGTATGGAAAGCTGATTCAGCAGAGTCGACTGCCATCGGCTTTTGGTGCAACGCATTCGAATGTTCTTAGGTGCTGTCGAACACCTGCAAAACTTGAAGGTATAAATATACAACAGATATATCGTAGACTAATTGAGTTTGCAAAATTATTTTGTATTTATAAGCCCACCCGTCAGTAGTACAGAAGGTGGGCATGCTTCTTGAGACTAGGCTATTTAATGATGACCAATGCTCCAGCTAGATTGCGACATCGTGTATAATATAATTGAGTGTGGTGTGTTCTCATTTCTTGCACACATACAATTCCCTATTAACCTATACAAAACAAACACACATATACTTATATCAGACTTCATATTAAAGGTACAGTACACAAAGAACAGGAACACAATTATAAATTCTTGCACTCGTATCCCGAAAGCAATTGTGAAACGCAGCGAGTGTGGTTTCATTCTCAAGTTATTTCGTTTAATCACCTGTAACAAGCTGTGCTTGATGCACATACCACCCTAAAACTTTTTAACCCCTAAGCCCATTGAAAATCGAATATGTTGTGGGGCCTAGGACACTCCAAAACAACTGAAAACATACGAAGTATTCGAGGTGGCCTCTAGATAACCAAACCCTCGTATTCAGCTTTCCAGAAAACCTATATAGACATTTCTTGATGACCTGTTTCCAATGCGTAGCAAACAACTGAAAACAGACTATATTCTTGAAACAGGATTCATAGACCCTAAACAAATTACCCATTGAAACCCATTTATTCATGCTATATTCTACATAACCAAGTCATTGCATTCAGCATACCAAAATACCTCTATACAGACTATGTTCTTGTCATATACTAAACTATTGAAGACCGACTATATTCTGGAAATCGGGTTATTGACTCTTAACCCAATTCAAACGGGTAAATAGGCAAAAATTTCTTGAAAAGGCTCGACGAACCATTTTCGGGATCACAGCGCGCCAGGGAGTCGTCTCACAAAAAAGTTGCGGCAATAAAGTTGTAGTTTTCGATGAACGAAAAATGACATTTATCGTTGCGAAGCCTGTGTCGCGAGTTATGGGCTGAGAAACACTGGTATCCGTATTGCCTGATTTGGCGAAGAACCCTTAAAAACTATTTTTCATTTTGATTCGGAAGATGGGGTTACAGTTGTTCATATTCAACAAAATAACACATCGACATCAATTTTTCTATCGAATAAAATAAATTTGTCGCCATCTGTTCATCTGACAATGAGTTATGAACGATAGTGACAGACAAAAAAAAGAAATTTTCAAGACATTCCTCCCAGCGCCCTCTGTGGAAGCTCCAATCATTTCGCACGATCTATTTTTATAACCTTTGTAACATCATGTATCCATAAGATCATTCAGTAGCTTTTCTTTGTATTTGGTTTTGCACCGAATTGCATAGTCCAATTAATTGCAATAACTTGGAATCCAACCAGTAAATTAAAAAAATTGCTAAATCAGGAGCAGCTAATTGTGCCAATAAGCTGCAATTAATTTTCATCAATTTTTTATACTCGAGATGACTTTTCAGCGCAATTGACGGCGTAGTTTTGTTTTTGTGTGCATTTGAAATCCTAGGTCACCTCAAACGGTGTCAAGATGTTGAAAAATTCACCGCATTAGGACAAAACGTAAGACATTGATTTTGTCACGAGCAGTGTATTGGTTCGTCAGTCATAGCGCACAGAGATTGTTATCACTCGTCACAATTAGTGTCTTCTAAGTTTAAATTGGTTTATAAATTCACTACTTTTCGTACTGAAATCCTATATTGTATTTTGTAATTTTACTTATCTCAGGTGGTGATTATGCTTATCTTCCGGTAATATGTTTACTTGTCTCGTACAAAAAATTTATTTGAGACAGATTTTTGATCCAAACTTAAATTGTTTTACTGCAAGTTCAACCACACTATAATTTATGTCTAAACTTAATGCCTAGTACTCTGACCGATAAAATCAAAATAAAATTGAATGATGTAGATTGATAAACCAAAATTTATGTTTCACTTGTCTAGACGTCTGTAGATCGAACTGTTGAAGCCTCAGATGGTAGTGTTAAGAAGTACTTTTGAGATTTGTTAATTGTTAAATCAACATATGGTGCATAATCAATGTCAATCATGTCGCGACTGTTATAACACACTATTAATAGCAAACCGCCCAAACTTTGTTAAAGTTTTAATATTTTCACAATCAAAGCAATACGATATCAATATCCGCCCAAGATTTATATATTGAAAAAGCATCTGCTAAGTGTTCGCAACAAACAACAATGTTTAAGTAAAATTAGGTATAAAAGACGCAACGAACACGTAAGATGCGCTCATTGAAAATTGAATAAATTCAATAAACGATTACGTATTCAAGTAATAGTTGTAGCACAGCTATCGTGCGTTAAGTGATTTGTACGCACGGTTGTGCCGAGTTCAGGCAAGTGCGTCAGCACGAGTTTGAACGAGTTGAACAACATAACCATGCATACAAATCACTTGACGCACGCCTGGCTGTGCTACAACTATTATGTAATACAGCTAATTTAGCTAAACGTGCGTTAAGTCACTTTGATGCACGGCTTTAGGTATATAAGCTGTGTTACAATATAAGTTATAGTTGGAATTTTTCAATTGTATATTCTCTTTGTATTAATATTGTTACTTTTACTGAAACATATTATCGATGAAATTCAGATATCGTTCATACGCAACACTAATTAAAACACTGTTCGAACATCGTTCTACAGTTTGCATCAATGGTGTCACAATCTCTGCGAACAGTTAATTTTTGCACTCTACATTTTTAAGGAACGTGAAATATACATTCCCGAAATCGTTAGTATTTATAAGTTATTTTTGTTAAATGCCGCTCAAACTAAACAATGGGTCCACCGGGAATCAAACACCGGGCCTTCCGTGTGCGCAGCAGACGTGCTAACCACGGCACCATGGACTCGAAAGCGTTAGTGTGTTGTGATCATATTCTAACTAGCGAATGGACGTTTCGCTAGCATCGCTATTTATTTGTGTCATCACTACGTTATTACTGCACTATATCCAACAAAGCGCAGGTTGACTTTGGAACCTAAACAACCAAAAATCACCAATATCACGAAAAGATATGTTACGCAACTAGACTATACTCCGGTGTATTCTTTTGTGTAGCTGTTGTTGTAGATTTCAATATTGCTCAGTGATAGGTCCATTTGCTCGTATCCAAGGTATATCGACGATAAAAAATTTTTATGGATTAGCTTTTAAAAATGATTCTCCAATCAGTTTATTTTGCTACTGTGCTAAACAAGACTCACCATTCCGCTCTTAGACTATCGCCCACCACTATTCGTTTGCTAAAAGTTGCTAGATTTCTCAACCTCTGAAGAATGCCATACTGAGTTATAGTTGTCTTTAAGTTCCGGCCAAACGCGTAATGCAAACCAAACTGCAACGGTTAGGATGCTAGCTTCTCTGTGGTCTGTTGATTAATGCAATTTTATGGCATGTGTTTTAGCACAACTATATAAAAAGCTTGTGAATTGCGCTTGTTCTTAATTAACGTAGTGCATAATCCGTCGCAAAAAATAAACACCCTTTCCATAAAATTGTTTTCGAAAATGTTAGCAGCAAAACATATAAAGGATTGGTAATATATATTATAAAGCCGCATAATAATTTTATAAGATACCAACTTATTTCACCAGAAACACTCAAAAGTAATACTTGTTGTTGCGAAAAACATACAAAAAACATTCTGAGCTCATAATGTACGAAATTTTAGCTACTAATAAATATATATAATCGACCGCTGCTTCTAGATTTTGTATAACAATTAATATTAATTTTAAAAGTTGTGACTGGTGTCAAAGAATACTGTAATAAATCTTTGACTTTGTGCTAGATGATCTTTCTACTGAGACTACTATGGTCGAATACTGAATTCGCATCATTCATATCTTTCAGCATTTAAAACGTTAATAAAGCTTTTACCATCACAGTTCACAGTCCTTCTTCTGGCGAATTTTTGCAATTGTTTCCGCGCCCACAGAAAATGTAATCTACTATGACTGATATAGGTATATATTTATTCAATGTTTAAAGCAGTCATGGCCGAACTTTCAAGTCTCAGGGGTGGACAGCGAGTACCTCGGGGGTGTTGAGATCATCCAAAGTGCGAGCCGGTTGTCGGCGGGGAGGGAAGATGTCAGGCGAGATAAATTTTTAAATTTTTTGGCACTCAAAACTTTCAAGATTTTCCCTTGATTTTTCTCAATTTTGCCCTGATTTTTCCAATTTTCCCTATATTTTTGCCTATTTTTTCCTAAATTTTCCGATGTAATTGACGCGGGAAGTGGGTGGAGACTCACTGTTATCAGGCTACCTCCCAGAGAGATCGGAGACGCCCCGAGAGAGTCCGAGCCTTAATGGGGATACTACCTTTCTCCCCTATCAGCATGAATGGTTTAACCTTTATGTCTGATACACTGCCTGCCATGCGGCATACGTCGAATGAAACCTCTGCTTATAGAAGAGCTATTCTAGAAATTTTTTAAATTGTTGCTCCATATCCTTAAACACTTTTCATAGTAGATTGGAGTTACCACTGCATGTCACTGCAAACTGTGTACCTACAATATATATACTAAATTGAAACAGCACATTTCGCAAAGGAAATACAATAAAAATTTTCTAAACATTATTACTAAGAATATGTACAACTGTATGTAACACAAAAAAATTTTCACCGACATTTTATATAGCCCGAAAATCAAAGCCAAAAGTGTGCAATCGATTGCAAGAAGGTCTGGTGACTTAGTGGAGCGTGATTTGGGTACAAATTTATCTATGTGCAGTATGTGTGTATAAATCTAGTAAACGCAATAATTTACAAAAAGTGAGCGGAGCAATAGGCAAAATATTTTATGTCTTATATATGTGTATATATATATTGTACATATATATACAAACACTTCAAAAAAATTTAAAATTAACAGTTGAAAATTGCGCATCGAAAGATGACGTAAGATGAACGATGCTTACTAATAAAATCGAAAGTGACTTAACTGATACCAAACAATCTTGTAATTTTTGGGAAGCGAAGTAAATGATCTTAACAGAGTAATGAAAATAAAATATTTCGGAAAATAACAGAAAGCGACACTAAAGCCACGTGTAATAAAAATAAAATACATCACATATCCAAACTATGTCCATCGTTGCAGTTGGCGTCTGAGAAATGATAACATTGTAATTTATGGATTTTCTGAGAGCACTAGCGGCGCCACATCTTTTCATCAAATGGTGCTGCCTATGACGCAGTAATGAAATTTATTAACGATAAGTTATTTTATAAACCATCGCTCCTCTTGCTTCGTCCTGTTGACCTCATGGGCAAACCGGGTACATCTCGCGGAACTCCGCTTCCTGTTAAAGTTAAATCCTTCAAGTCATCAATAAATTTGCGACAATGGGATCGTATCTTCGCCCCCTGAGTTCGTTTCTTGCTAAAAGTTTCCGCGTCCATGACGACCTCCCCGAAGATGCGCGATAATTCGATAATTGAGCGATTTATCGGGACATGGATCGTTTATACAAAGCCAAAGAACCCGCTCGATTCGTTGACGACGGCGTACGCCTTCGGTCGGGTGCAATGTTCGAGAGGACCTCGCAGAAATTCCACCGATTGGTTAATGATTTATTGCATCAAAATGGAGAAAATCATTACATAAACACCTGTATTTAGGACCATTTGCTCAAGCACTACACCAATACATTTGTGCATAAAAAATACGAATTTTAGTAGCATCCGAGCTTTTGGCTCGATTTGCAATGTTTTAACACACGTTTTCGTGAAATGCTATTTATTTGAGTATATTCGTAAGTTTTATTCCTAGTACACATACAGTTTTCGATACGATATAATAAGTGAGAATTAGACATGGAATGAACACAGTTATGTCGAATTTATATGTATGTCATAAGTATCGATAGTGGTACGGGGTTAGCCCCTAAGGGTCGGACCCCAAGCCATATTTACCACCGTTAAGATTTTAGCAAAAAATAGCAAAATTGTGGTAATTCGGCAAAAATTGGGGTAGAATTGGCAAAAATTAGGTAAAATAGAATAAAAATGTCTGCGTGTGTCTACCCCATGAGAATCTTCCTGTTCTACAACCTCCCCCTCCCGACGACTCTCCCACCGGCAGTCTACACTCTAAGCCGACGGAACTTCGACACCTATGACGAATGTTGTCTTAGATATCGACTCAAACAAATTGAAACAATCTCTGAACCTATTGATTACTTTTTAGTACATATACAAAGAAATAATATAATAAGACTACCGATTAAAAGATTTGCTGGGTTAAATGGTAGCATATATAATCATCTAACCTATCAATTACACATGTACTACTAATATATAGGCACCTTCACTATTGTCATTCCTAATTTCAAGTTCACCAAACTATACAAAACCCGTTCGTTCTTGCATATCCAGGCAGAACAATCGTCGTTTAGCTCAGTAGCGATGATAGTTCGTTGTTGATTTCGCCCAGCAATGTTTTAATTTTTTGTTTTGCGTTATTTATAGTAGTATTTCGAGATAAATTTTAGCACAAAATAATACAAATAACACTATTAAAACAAATAATACCAATTTATCAATTTCATCGTTGAAATCTTTGCATTTTTGTAGTATTTACCTCATCATTTGGGAATTGATTCTTGTTGGACGTAAGCCGGCGCTTTCACATTCAAACTATATCTGATCTTATTTGTAAGCATTATAGTTCAAGTTAAAAAACCCAGTAATTTTACAAAAATTGATTAGGCACTCGCGATAGCGATCCATCTTCAAAAAGTTAACTTAGTTCAGCGCAGTTAACTTGTATGGGCGCTCATTAAAATTATAACTTATATCCTTGTCAGGTACCCACACGGACTGCTAGCTGTTGCTATAAAAGCAATCAATGCACCTCATCTTAACAGCAATATAGAATGCCTTTATCAGCACAAAATGAACAATGTGCTATAAAAATGCATTGTTTATTACACTCTAAACTTAGCTGCATATGTATCACTGAATAGTTTTGCTATATTTTTGGGTTCAAAATAGCTGACCAAATGTGTTCTACATTTGTCATACAGTCGCGCCCGACTGTTAGCTGTTGCTGTAAGTGGTCACTGCAGGAGTTCAGGAAACTTGTCAATTCATCTGTACACACCGTTGCAAAATAGCATCACAATACGTGTTACAGTGATACGTTAGCTGTGCATTGTGCGTTTGCACGTGCGATATCATTTGTTCGCCTTGCTGTGCTTTAAAGGTTTACCGAAACAGCTGCGAAATATATTAATGATCTACTTACGCCGATTAATTTCTGAGAAGGGCACAAAATTATGTTAAAAGCTGTATTGACATATTAAACAGTGTTGTACAAACTACTTTATGCAGTAAAAGTTTAAAAACTACAGGCTAAGACCATACGCTGTTGGGCCACTCAAATAACTTAAATTTCGTACAAACTTGTTTTTTTACAGCACAATACACCGTTTGCTAAGAATAATTTACTTAAAATATTTATTTGCTGAAAATTTTGTGCGCATTTGGGCGCGACGGTATCGCCTAGACGATGTGTTTAGTCACATTAATTCTAAAAGTACTTTTTTAAAATAAATCTCTCGTTTACCTAATTTCGATTACAACAACATTTCGCAAACAATTATAGTTTACTTACATACCATCTATAGTATCTAGCCATGTCTGATGTTTCACATGGTTTCTAAATAACATTACTGCAATGCACCGTGGTTTATTACAGCGAATATCAAACTTTTTAAAATTTTAATATTATGTCAACTATTTTTCTATGTATTTTTCTGATTTACGTACACAGCATTTGTTTTATTACTAGAACAAATGTTGACCATGTAAATGATTTAAAATTTTATAGTTATACAAAACATATGTAATAACCGGTGACGCAGCTGCATGGCGCAACTTCCTAACACCATGCCCATACGACCCCGGCTATCGTAACCTCAAGGGTG
>JASANE010018929.1:0-15318 GCA_030248225.1 Trileptium ribeirensis
ATATAGCTAATATATATACTATACATAGTTAATATATACTATACACTATACATACATAGCTAATATTATATACATCTATATACTATATAGCTAATATATATACTATACATAGTTAATATATACTATACACTATACATACAAAGCTAGTATTATATACATATACATACCATACACACATACCAAAGCTGATCCTGCTCAGGCTCCGGCTCCTGGGCCCTGCGGGTCCTATTATACTACTGCCGTAGCACTTAAAGCGACGGAGTACCCTAGTAATGCAACGAACCACCGCGCATCTTCTTGCTTCCACAAGAAGGCAGAACAATCGACCGCAGAGGTGCCAGGCACCCAACATTGGGAGTAGAACTTGGCATTGTAATTATTAGCAAAAAGACCTATAGTAAAAGGTCCCCACAATTGGGCCAAATACCATAAAAGACCAAATGAAGTACTCCAGTCGTCCCAATCCTCAAACTTACTAAATGTATCCGCTCACGTGCTCAACCCACGGAGAACCCAAAAGGTACAAAGATGTATACGATGTTTTGTTATAAAACTGCTAACACGCAGAGCGAGCTGCTGTAACCATGGTTTCATGCTACCCCTCGCCACAATGCGTGCCGTACACTGGCTATCTGTGCATAAAAATAAGAATCGGTCGTGAATAAAATGTTCGAAAGCGATAAGGGAAAAAGAATGATAAACAACTCTCTAACCGTCGAACTTTGGTGCACCAAGGAAGGCGGGAAATTAGCGTGCGACCAGTGAAGAGAATCTGCGGCACCGAGAATGGAACCCCCGGCGAGCTGGGAAGCGTCCGAAATACCGACCCGATTAGGAAGGACATCGCTATCGGCCAGACCCGGCACAGACAATTTCTGATGATGTATTACAAAAAAAGCATCGGCGACCACTTCTGGAGGTTTAAACTTCAAAGCGCCAAGATCTTAAAATTCTACCATAAAAATACCATAAAGCCCCCGCATTGCGCAAAACAGACTGGTCACCTAGCGTCGGTCATAAACTGACTATATTACCTGCCAATTTTAAAATATCACGATCTGAAACACGCACGCGTGACAGGATCATATACAACAGATATAAAACGTTCCGAATCTTGCGAGCGGGAATTTGAATAGAAAAGGTATGCGAATTTAAAATAAAGCCCATAAACTGTATATATTATTGAGGCGATAATTCCGAGTTTTCGTTATTAATTAGAAAGCGAGCTTTCATACAAGATACGTCATAGCTTGTCGTGTATTATCTATAGCTAAAGCCTCAGATTCATGAAACCGGAGACCGTCATTCATATACAAAACAATACGTATTCCCTCCGACCGCCGCTTAGCAACTAACGGCTGCAATAACTTCGTAAAAATAAAAGGACAAACATATATTTTGAACGAAAGACAGTTATACACGTAAAACTTACCGAGCCACGAAAAAACGAGGAATTTGTGACACTGTGCATGAACCGCCAAATGATGGTAGCCACTTTTAAGGTCGAATTTCGTGAGCCAATCCTTAACATGAAAAAATTCCAACGCCACCCGGATTTCTTCAAACTTGAATCCAAATTGTTTGAAAAATTTATTTAAATACGAACAATCGAGAATCAAGACTAATTTCTCGGTATTCTTCGCCACCGACATTTGAGTAACACAAAAAGGTCGCTGCGACTGTTGGGTTATGATCCCCTTACGTAACAAATCCGCAATTTCCTGTCACAAAGCTAGAAAGTCGACACGTAGGATTGTTATTAGCAAAACTAAAGGATACAGGCGTCCTACGGAACGGCAATGTGTAGCTAAATTTGACCATATTGAAAACATTAACCTGACACTTGATATGCTTCCAAAATTCCGAAGACAAGCGATGCAATTGTGAAATAAGAACACTAGTATTTTTAATTAAAAACTTACCCGTGAGCCTACTAGATTGAGCAGGAGACAGCAAAATTCCCCCAATAATCAAGTGTTTAGGCAGACGTTCCCGGACCATTTTCGCACCTGCGGTCGATTTTATAATTTAAGCGCATCGGACACTGCGAGGAAAAATAGCCGAGCTGCCGACAGCTGCAGATGTCCTCTGCCCGGAAGAAAGGCGCTCCGAAGGTACCGGGAGTTTTCCTGGAGCGGTTGAAAGAACTAGCAAACCCTCACTCAAGAAAGGGCCGCGAAATTTTTGACCCACCAAAACGAGTACCAACCACTTTCACCACTTGATTTAACGGTTTTCGTTCCGCAGAATCCAACGAATTAAGCATTTACGACTTTTCCATCCGAGTAACAACCCGCCGACCGTGGGATTCCGCTATCAGAACCGTCTTTTGCCGTCGCTGTAAAACTTTGGCTGCTTTCTGCAATGGGCTGATAATGTCCTTGTAATGCGACGACTTACGGGCTGTCTTGTGAACTTTGGCAA
The DNA here is from genome assembly GCA_030248225.1 of Trileptium ribeirensis. Lineage (NCBI taxonomy): Eukaryota > Metazoa > Nematoda > Enoplea > Enoplida > Thoracostomopsidae > Trileptium > Trileptium ribeirensis. The sequence goes on from JASANE010018929.1 coordinate 2,425, forward strand.
TATAATCCCGAGTTTTCTCGTTCATCATATATTGGACCAGATTACCTTGAAAGTTAAAAGATACGGACGAGCTGCGCGGAATTTTAGACCCGTCGGGATACGAACGACCTGAAGCTGAACTTGAAAACGTGCTGTCGGTAGAAGACGAGCCAAGGCGTGTAGAAGCGTTAGAGACTCTGCGACGCTTGAACCGCGTTTCAGCTGCCCGTGGATAATCGGATTCTTGGAAATTAAGAAAGTATTTTGACGGAATCTCCTCTGCCACAGGAACTTTGGAATGCGCTTTTTCCGACACACCCTCTAAAGCATGCTCCAACGGAATACTACTGTGCTCTGTCATAACAAAAATATTTTATAGAAAACTTGAAATCAATAACCCGACACCGCACGTAGGAAAACTGCTACTGTTAACGCAAGACGCTTAATTATATTAAACAAGCGACGTGTCACGAACGACTGAGTTACTAATCCGTCGAACCATTACTGAATAGCCAACATAGTAGGGTCATCCTTAAATGGCACAGGATTATTTGCATAACGTGTAGCTGCCCAATTAAAGTTACAATAATTTGTAGCAAAGAAATAATGAAAACGTAAAATATAAAAATTCTACGCAAAAATTTATACCGTTTATAAAACGGTAACGTATACAAGCAGGAGCTCAGCTTATAGACAGGAGGTGTCGGTCAACATATAGCGCAGGCGCAACACAAAGGTAGCTAGCCTAATACAACATATATACATTGAAGAGATAAAACAGGCAGTCAACATACAAAACACATGTGTATGTATATGCATGTTTATTATTTAATTACAGTTGACTGCAGCAAAAGTAGATTTTCTCAGCTGATGTGTATGAATAAATTGACGCACGGCGTTTTAATCCCACATACGTACTCAATCAATTAATGAACAATATATTTGAATTGGTAATGAAAAGCAGAATAAATACCTGCTTAGTAAATCAAAACTAATATTTGAATATCGAATTTGAGACCTTCCCAGATAAAAAGATAGAAATATAGAATTTGAGACCACCCCAGATAGAAAGGATGACTAGTTTGGCGATATTGAGTGACACCCTGTACGAACGGGAGCACCTAGTCTAAAAGTATGTGATACCTTGGCCGAATAAGGATATCTAAACATTAGGTCGGACGGCGCCTTATATGAGCAGGGACGCCGTGGCGGATAGGTTATAGTATGACGGACACCAGCCAGAGGTTAGGCCCTTTGATTTTTAAAACGCTGGGGCGTAGTGATATGCGGCAATCAGGGATATATTAGCACAGGAATAGCTAATTTATATAAAGGCCCATGTCAAATTTTGTTTGGAAATTGGAGTATACCTCGGAATAAAATCCCGAATTTAGAATTGAAATTAAAAGTGTTTATAGATATAGCGAAATTGCGTATTACAGCCTGCGAAATAATTCTACCAAGCCAGTGCTTCTTATTGGAATATACAGTACTTGCCACAATTGACTGCTGCTCGCTGAAAACTAAAGTATTATATTGAAATTTTGAAAATTGCTCGTTGCTCGCTCGTTTGCAAACCTCCAAATTCAGATATACATGTATGTATGTAATAGTATACAAAAAATTATAGATATATAATTTAAGAGAATAAAGATATATACGTATATCTTACAACACATAAATCGTTTGTGTATATATTTGAATCATATAAACTCGCTGCTATGTAATCGAATCATACATGCTTATGAGGGAGAGCAGTACGTGGTTACTCTATCCCATGAGGCGTGGGACCACCCTCCTTTTAGGCAGGTGACCTGACCCCCGCTCACACTATCGTCGCAGGAACCCCTTCTCCCCACGCGGTGGCGGCTAGGAATTTGAGTAGATGTATATATTACTGTGGAAAAAATACTGGCGCCGAATATAATATGTCAACATCAACAAAAAACCTAGTCATATTAAACGAAGAATTAGCAAATTAAGTTAATATTAAAATACATACAAATACATAACAACAAAGTTTATTAAAATATAAACATAAATTCGTATTCGAACATAAACACTAAAAAATGTGTAATGCCAGTATGTAATATATATTTGGAAAAGTACTGACGTCTCAAGGGGCATGCGAACTGATTTGTTAAGGTATCGTGGGGTGTGGTCGTTGATAACCTAGTGCCACTACCAATCCACCGGTCTGGAATTGTAAACATTTATATTTGTAAGCTAATGTCGATTTTTTATGGCTGAGTCTAAAGACACATCGATACAAGTGGCCCCCATTTCAAAACTCTAGTTACTTTGGCCGACATTTATTCAACACATTGAATATGAATGTTACTCCGTCAATAATGCCAACACATACAAAAAAATGTCTACATGTATATATTGCGATAAAGTAATATGGAAGCAGTCAAGTTACGAATACTAACTACATATGAGTGGTCGCTGCTCGCTCGTGGCAGAATTTTTAATTCCAAAAAACTGCTCGTTGCTCGCTCGTATGGCGACAGTCAATTGTGGCGAGTACTGTATGATAGTGCTGTTGCCAATTTGTCGAAACATATTAATTTATATAAAAACCACATGTCAAGGTTCCCCTAACCTTGAATTAAATCGAATAAGAGTCTAACCAGAAATAAAACTACATTAAAATAAGTTTAAATCAATATGGAGTCATTATATATATATATAAACCCTATTGCTAACTCAACGGTCTAGCATAGCATTTATAATAGATCTTTAAAATACGCAAAGGATGAAGGTCTTTACTAACAGATTTTAACACGTAAAAATTGTTGAGCATAAGTTCTTTCGACAACCTAAAGTCTGAGCTAAACCCTAGTGTAGTCTGAGTTTTAGAAATTTACGAAGGTGCGGTGGACTATAATTGACTATAATGACTCTGCTGATATGAAAATTTTGCATACGACTTTGCAGTAAGCATAGTGCGCAAAAAAGTAGCCGAGCTGACACGATCGGTTACAGCTTCGGTCGTTCGTAGCGCTAAAGCGTAATTTTTATCGAGCTGCTGCATTTATGACGCTATCGTTATAGGCGATTACAAGCCGATTGTTAGCGGTATAGTGGTGCATCGATACAATGACTGGTTACCAGTTTAAACGATTAGGGCGAATCGCTGTACACTTTTACTCTTTGATACTTCTTGAATAATGAAATTTTAAAATATCAAAATTTTGCTTTCAAACTAATCACTTTCGAACTGTCTAGATAATGATATTTTGCTGACGATTACAGTACCCACCAAAAATGACTGTCGCTCGCTAGAAATAGATTAGTTCTAAAAATAGTGTTATTAACTTAAATAGTTTCGAAATCTCGAGCGAGCCGCTTTCGTACTGTAACTTGCAGATTAGAAGGTAAAATTCATTTATGAATGCACACACAGCATATACATAGTATTTCTAGGAAATAGGTGCGGTTGGTTCGATTTTCATTTCAGAAATTTTCAAATTTCTTTGAACATAGTTTTAGATCCCATTAAAAATGAATGAAAGCTGTTTAACGTTGGTTTTTTTTGTATTTGAGATTATGTTCGCTCTCTTTTGGAAACGCAAAAGTCATTTCTGGCTAGTATTATAATTTTGGTCATGCTAAAACATCTTATTTTTAGTATATACACATGTTACATAAATGTCATTGCTTTGTAATAGCGAAGTAATTGGTTTCACCGCTCTGTCGTTTATTCGCAGTATTTTTTACCTGGAATGTGGGAAATACACATTTCGAGTAGCACTGCTGCAAAATTAAGATTGACTAAAGGCATGACACTGCAAATATATTGCAATGTCTTCAGCGAAATGTGCCCGCTAGAATTCGCTGTAACAGCTAGTGCTCCGTTGCATAACTGGGAAGTCATCGAGCTACAATCCAATTACATTTTTATCGGTCTAAATATCAATAATAAAATGTTGCTTTCTCACTCAAATACCCCTGACTTTTTCGTATTGCTCGCCCCACAATTATGTATTCTTAGGCTTATAAATCTTGTATAACCTTTTTAGGGAATCTAACATTCTGAAGATTGTTAAGCTGGCAATGGAACGCAATTTAGCTCCTCTGATAGTGTTTAGCTTTGCGCGTCCTTTCTCTGAGAAAATTGCGATGGTCCACGTGCAGAAAAAGATACGTTCATAAGCAACTAACTATGTTGCTTTCTTTGTGACTAGCTATTTCTATTTCAATCATATAAAAAATTTTGTGAGCTAAACCTACAGAGAGTGCATCCTTTGCAGTATAGATAATAAAGACTCACTGTCGTAGAGCTGAGGTAATCGAGCGTAGTTCTGGAATTGACAAAACGATCTCTCAAGCATAAATTCTGGATTAATACCCTCGACTCGGAGCAAATTGAGCACCATGTTGTACGTCAACCGGAACTGGGAATTGATCGGCTCGGGCTGACCCTAAACGTAAAACCACCAGGCAATAATAAATTTACCTGCACGTGGATTTCCGCGGAGGAGTAGGGGTATATTAGACAGTTTGGTCTCCTCTAGCTTGCCCAGTTCATCTTCGCTCCTCAGTGTATTTTTGGCATACAACCACTGGCCTCTTCCTTCCCTAGATCAACACCCAATTGCCACCACGCAGGTTTTTTGAGTTGACACAAGGAATGATCGTCCTGACATAACAGTTACACTATTATTCTATACTGCTGCTTATATTTCAACTATTCCTGACTAAATCTTATGAAATACGATTTTCAGTAGGCATATAATAAATATGCAGCAAAAACAACGATATAACGGTCGTAAAGGCAAGAAAAATATGATAAAACGTTATTAAAAGACCACCCAGTTGATACAAGAGGGGCACGGCTATTCGCCAGCTAACTAGGAGGAAATTCAGCCTAGGTTGGAGCTGGTGGCCCACGTAGGTAAAATTTTGGTCCTGTGAAGAGGCAAGCATCCAGCTTAGCTTTGCAAGACTAAAATAGGCCAATTCCTCTCTTCGAGGCAAAAACAGTATCCGCTAAATACGACTGTCGCTCGCTCGAGACTCGTACGAAATAAATATGTTCTAAAAATTTAATTTATTGTTAATTTAAATAGTTTAGGCATCTCGAGCGAGCCACTCGCTTAAGGCTCGCTCGCTCGAAATGCGACAGTCATTTGTGAGGCATTCTCTATATGACGGTTTTTGCTAATAGAACTAAAAAATCGCTAAAAACTCTAAAATTAGCGTTAGTGGACACGGTTTAATTATATAATCTGTATTATTATGGCATATTTACTGCGAATCAGCTATTTATAGCATTTCCGGATTTTTAGTCCACCAAGTTCATCTGGAGAGTCCACCAGTTTGACCTTCGGCTAACCTAATTTCTCATACACAGGTCCCACTGTTCGATTTACCCCATAGGCACTTTCAAGGCAGTTTGAGAAATCAGTACCGTTAACTTTTTATATACTTGTATATTATGCCCTGTGGGACAAACCGAATATGAACAACCATTTAAATGTAAAGTTAGTAACATGACTGAATATGCAAAGAACAGCTGAAAAAATATGCATACTAAAACAAACAAAAATATGTAAACAGTACTCAAAATAAAACAAAAATAACGCCGAACGATTAGTAACACTATGTAGAATCACACAGATTAGTAAGCTATAGCCGCAGAGGCAAATATAACTGTGACGCCTACTGTTGTAACAAACATTGAACATGGCAAAAGGCAAAAAGTATAATACTTTGATAATATTTTTGGCCACTTCTGACGACATCTGTTGATCGACCATTAAAATCACAATCCCGTTATCGTCTTTACCCCTCCGCCCGGCACGGCCCGACATTTGAATGTATTCGCCAGATCTGAGCTGAAGTGAAGAAACATAATATCAAAAGGAAAAAAGGAGCCAACAATATTGTTTTTTGTAGTTTGCCGAAACATTTCACGTTCAAAATACAAACAAAAAGTGTCTAAACTTTAAAATTAAATGAGGTTATTATGTTAATAACAGCTAAGCTCTCAATATTACCCTATGTAATTACTACAATAAAATACCATTGATCATTCTTAGTCTTACGGTATCAGACCCCACGGCAGTTTACTGATCACCGAACAACGAAACAAATATATTTCTTTGCTGGCTTTTTTAAAGACAAATCTAAACTAAGGTTTTAAAATATAACGTGAAATAGGTACATCAGCAAGGGACTAAAGCGAATTTTGAATTGAAGAGGACGAATTTAACTAATCATTCATGCGAATGCTCATACTTTGCACCCACTTCAGGCATACTATTTTCACGTTAACTTAAAAATTCCACAATAACACTGTAGCTGGAGATCCAGATTTTGCAGCCGCAGCTGAAAACATAAAGTAATACTGTTTGAGCGTTGTAATAAAAAATTAAGGTATTATTGAAGAATATTTTTAATTTAGCACACTCGAGCTATTTTAAGAATATAATTTAACGTTATCCATTAAAACATAGACTGACTGGGCACGTTGGGGAAGGGTGTTAAGTGGGCACATGCGAAATACAGAAATTATCGGACTATTATCTACCAAACACAGCAGAGGTATACACTTAGTCACATATACTTTGTTTTTAAGACATATTAGAATTAGGCACGTCACATATTTTTAATTCTACAACAGCAGGATTACAGTTAAGTTATTCCCATGGACACACTAGAATCGTTCGGTTCTAGTCTACTAGCAAATAAATCGAAACGGATCGGTGATCGTATTAGTTTATCATTTCTAGAAAATTAATTTTAAAACTAAATGGTATTACCCATCTGAAATCGGTGCCGTCGAACTTGCGAGCGGAGCTGAACAGAACAGTTTTAGCAGGCATATTTAGACCCATTGCAAACGTTTCGGTGGCAAACAAGGCCTGAAATGGTTATTGTAACAAAATTGATCTTGACCACAACTGTCACTATAAACCAAAAAAAAAGCGAGCCAGAATTCAGTATGCACATCATAGTAAACGCGAATTCTGCTGCATATGACACTACGATAACATCTGTCATCAAAAACTACTCCTTACCTGTCGGTGACAGGTACAGTTACTGTAGATAATGAAATCGTTATTGCTTTTTATATCCGCTCCGTAGATAATTGTACGCCCAATCTCACTTATGCATGAGTCAACTTTACGTGCCGACACCTAAATTGTTCTTTTGTCAAGCCAGTCACGGTCGTAAAAGCGATTTATGCGAACAAATCGCAATTTTCTTTTATGTATTCATACACGATTTGCGACGCAGCAACACTTAGGTGTTGTTCGGGGTCACCATTTTGCGATTTAACGTAGCATTTTTCTGACCGCGTACAAGTGAAAACGCGATTATACATTGATATGCTATAATACACAAATAGACCGCCAGCATAATTGTTGTCTGATTCAAAATGTCATTTGATGAACGCTGACAAAGGCGCGAACTGGTTAAATGTGGGCGAACGCAAATACTAGAACCCATACTCGCGTTCACAAAAATGCAAATACCAATGGCAAAAACGTCAGTTTCTGCGCGAATCAATTCGGGATTTTTACAAAAGAACAATCTTGGTGTACGCGCCTGCCGAATTTCAATCAATCTCGTTTGTATAATTATATCTATAGCAAATATGTAGCATTATACTGTTTTACTTTAAAATCCCGTTCTGCTGTCATGTCCTTCATAATGGGCAAAGCAAAATTTCTAGTACAAGTTCGGGAAACCGAAATGTCATTTAAGACTTGTGTGGTAGTTGAATTGCTCTGGGTTCTCGCTACTGGGGCACCACTAACGGGTATCACCACCGTACTGAAGGCAGCCCCCACCCCGGGGTTGACCCCAGGTATTGTGTATTGCCCCGTGTAATATTCTGAAATTATGTATTTGTTGTTGTTTTAAATGACAGTCTATTCGTGAGACTAAAATAATCGAATGCTTACATTTTTCCAACAGTTAGCGATATTTAAAGCTAATTTGCCAGAAATTATTCCCTAAAATTACTTTCAAATTAGCAAAAATTGTAATACAGTTTTTTTAATTTTGTTTGCCCCTGAAACTGCCTCGCAAGGGTGATCAGGTGGAGCTTCCACGGGCGGAACCGCCCACCGTCGAACGCCTAAAAAGAACACAGTGCATTGATATTTCACTATACCCAAATCATAACTGCTGAGCTCTTCACTACGGGGTCTGGCACTCCCCCACTCAACGATATCGTCCACCGCGCAAAGCAACATATTTCATGCTAGTCTCACTTCGAAAATCCCCAAGTCCGATTTTAATTCAATTAGTCCAGAACACACAAAACTAATCTTTCCGACCCTCAGTAATACCGTTAGTATTGAAAAAAATACAAACAGCAAGAAAAGTTCTATAAAAACATGCGAAAAAAATTTATATTTCATTCCGAATACTGCAGATCTCTCCACCCCTCCCCGGAATCATTACGGAACCCCCGTAAAAATCCATCGACCCACGTTTTTCGGCCTGTGGAAAACCCAGAAGTAGAATTCGACATGTTGAACGACTTCAGTCACTCGTCACTCAGGCATGTATAAAGGAACTTGTACAATAATCACTATTACCGTATTCTAAAAATAGCAAACTTCTTGTATAACAATGATTTTCTTAGCCACACTATTATTTTTTCCTGAAATATCTACAATCTCAAACATTCTTCCAACTTTATGTGTGGACTCACGATGCGAAAATTCACAGATCAAGCGCAAAATGTCCATAATAAGCACGATCTACGATAAATTTATCAGTGCTCACCCGTTCTAAAATAAAGTTATATTCTAAGACTCGATATCTGGGGCAAAGCCGCTGTTCACAACTTCTTCGTCTGAAAGGTGACGGCTATTACAGGCTTGTTCTGTGTTGATTTAGGCATATAAAGCTTATTACACGGAGTTAGAATCATATGTGCAAGACTTAAAATTAATCAATCTATAGTCCAAATATAGCAAATTTAACAATGTCAGTTCAGTAATACGACAGTGTGTGAAGTTCAACTGATTGTTTTAAACAAACCTTTGAATTCAATAGCATATTACATGCCAGATAATTGTGCGCTTGAACTTATTTCTGGTCCTTAGAAACAAGAATTTCTGAAGATACCGACTCCATAATGTCTCGAGACGAAACCAGAGCAATATAGAATACTTTTTCGAAAATGTTGATGTTTTCCTTGTCATTTCTCGAAGCTCAACTTTCGCTTATCACCAGAACATGACATATTAATAGACACCTTCCTACATGATATTGCAAAGCAATTACTTTTATTAGTCCTTCGCCGAACAGTATTTCAATAGTCTCTTTCAGGATCGGAAGCAATCCGGAATGATGAATACCGATTCCTTTCATCAATAGCGGCTTTATACCAGTAACCTAGATAATATAAATTTAGAAGATACATTTTGCACAAAAGCCGTCAAACAGAACGCCCAACGATCCAATGGTGAATCTGGCATAATCTCGACTCGAAGAAGTTTATTTGCATGGAACAGTATAAATACATGAACCTAGGATCAAAGTAATAAGCAAAACTTACAAACTAATCTACATTTCAACGGACACGAGCCCTGCGCTCAACTTGCACAAAGTTTATAACAGTGACCGCATTAATGCAAGAGTAAACTTAAGATGCGCCGCCAACCATCCTCTTTTGACACCATTTACAAAACTTTGTTACAGAACAAAAACTCGTATTTCAATAGCCGTATCCAATTTCGACATTTTTCTGTTGCATAACGAACGCCATTAGCGAATATAATTCGACCCCTGTACTTTAGCAATAATGTGTTCGCGAAAATTTTTTAATTATAATGTATGAAATATGAAACGGAATAATTTCTGTTGTTTTATACAAAAATGAAATTTGGGTTCAGCGAACAATGGAATAGAATTTGCTTTTGACAAAAGAGGATGGTAAGCGGTCCAGCATAAGTTTACTCATGCATAAGATGGTAGTAATGGACGTCCGTATTAAGAGGTTCAATTATCAGAGACAACGTCACATCTTCCGCATTTTTCTCACAAACACGTAAGGTGTATAGCTACAAAGGTAAAGCGAGCTATGAATGAGAATTTTGATTTCACCACACAGATTCAAATTTATTCGTGAGAAAGTTCATGTTAATTCGATAAAAAAGTTTTCCATGAAAATACACTCACAGACATAAAGTAGGATGAATTATTGTCGGACAACTACTCTCAAGATTCGAGTTTCGTTTTAGTTCGGTTAAAAAAGCAAAACCGATCCAAAGATAAAATCAGTAAAAATAGACCACACATCGAGAGGCGATGAAATTACTTGCGGCAGTTCTTTGTCCTCATCGGAAAGGACGTCGATAGCGTTTTTGAAAACTTCAACGACAAGTTTCTTTTCTTCGGCTGTAAAAATGTGAAACTGTAAAAGTCATTGATATTCCAGGTATCCAGAATATTAGTACCATACTCACTAACATGTCGTGTGGCGCAGTGGTCAGTGTGCAGGTCTCACAATAATGAAGTAGCGTGTTCCACTTCTCCTATGCGCATAATTTTTTTGACCAAGAGAGTAATTGTTGCTCGGGGTGCCTACCTGTAAAACGGGTACGAGCTTGCTCGGGAGGTAAACAGAGTTTCGGTGTGGGAATTGGCATCCTTTTACGGCTTGTATTTAGGCATTTCTGGCTGAGATTGCCACGAAGCTGAGATCAGCACCTGCATCTTGAGTATCACTTGGGGATCTTTAATAACTTTAATAAATATCTTTAAAAATGTATGGAATAGATTCTCCAGCTTCAAGTTGGTTAGACGTAAGCCAGTTAGTTACGTTAGAACCTGCGTACAGCACAAAATTTCGAAGCAGAACATTGTCAATGTGCTAAATGAAGACCTATGTAATATTCCTGTAAACAACTAATCTCTACATGCTGCATTGTCTTTTCGATGAGGCCTTTCCCATGGGCGTGAACCAGAGGACCTTTATAACTCCCGATTATTTATTATTACAATCAATTATTGACAACTCTCGATCAACAATAATTAGTGTACACATGTCTTACCATACTGGGCACTTCAAATTGGCATTTTCAAGTGCTCTGTGGCAAAAAGGATGTGCCCCCGGTTCGCGCCCCTTGGCAACATTTTGGGCTCCTCCGGTTCAACGCCTCTTGGCGTAACTTTTTGTTTCAGCTCGATAACATCATCCCTAAACAACATAAATTCGATCAAAATTCGTAAGTACTAAAATTCCGTCTGGAAGACAAAAATTCCGTCAAAGTTTGATTCAAAATCGCTCTTTATTTCCATCAAAGGCGTTTTGGCAACGTTTCCAACATGATTTTTAACTTCTTTCGCTCGCCGGAATGCAGCCTGGCGAAATTGGGCTCCCCGTGGTTCCGAAATTTTCAGCGAATGAAGAGCCCAGTCATAAATCAGTTTTGTTAAAACGACTTACGACTATTCAGTTCCATATGACGGCATTGGTCAGCATAAGTCTCGCAGTCACGACGCGCAAAGCTAAACACTATCAGAGGAGCTAAATTGCGTTCCATTGCCAGCTTAACAATCTTCAGAATGTTAGATTCCCCTAAAAAGATTATACAAGATTTATAAGCCTAAGAGGAGTTGCATAATTGTGGGGCGGCGATACAAAAAAAGTCAGGGGTATTTGAGTGAGAAAGCAACATTTTATTATTGATATTTAGACCGATAAAAATGTAATTGGATTGTACAGTACCCGCCAAAAATGACTGTCGCTCGCTCGCGACTCGCTCGAGACTCGCTCGAAATAAATTTGTTCTAAAAATAGAATTTTCTATTAATTTAAATAGTTGCGAAATCTCGAGCGAGCCACTCGCTCGCGACTCGCTCGAGACTCGTTCGCGACTCGCTCGCTCAATGCCGCTTTGGGGTAGCTCGATGACTTCCCAGTTATGCAACCCCCCCGCGACCCGCCCACTAGCTGTTACAGCGAATTCTAGCGGGCACATTTCGCTGAAGACATTGCAATATATTTGCAGTGTCATGCCTTTAGTCAATCTTAATTTTGCAGCAGTGCTACTCGAAATGTGTCCTTCCCATATTCCAGGTAAAAAATACTGCGAATAAACGACAGAGCGGTGAAACCAATTACTTCGCTATTACAAAGCAATGACATTTATGTAACATGTGTATATACTAAAAATAAAATGTTTTAGCATGACCAAAATTATAATACTAGCCAGAAATGACTTTTGCGTTTCCAAAAGAGAGCGAACATAATCTCAAATACAAAAAAAACCAACGTTAAACAGCTTTCATTCATTTTTTAATGGGATCTAAAACTATGTTCAAAGAAATTTGAAAATTTCTGAAATGAAAATCGAACCAACCGCACCTATTTCCTAGAAATACTATGTATATGCTGTGTGTGCAGTCATAAATGAATTTTATCTTCTAATCTGCAAGTTACAGTACGAAAGCGGCTCGCTCGAGATTTCGAAACTATTTAAGTTAATAACACTATTTTTAGAACTAATCTATTTCGAGCGAGCGACAGTCATTTTTGGTGGGTACTGTACTCGTCAGCAAAATATCATTATCTAGACAGTTCGAAAGTGATTAGTTTGAAAGCAAAATTTTGATATTTTAAAATTTCTTTATTCAAGAAGTATCAAAAAGTAAAAGTATACAGCGATTCGCCCTAATCGTTTAAACTGGTAACCAGTCATTGTATCGATGCACCACTATACCGCTAACACTCGGCTTGTAATCGCCTATAACGATAGCGTCATAAATGCAGCAGCTCGATAAAAATTACGCTTTTGCGCTACGAACGACCGAAGCTGTAACCGATCGTGTCAGCTCGGCTACTTTTTTGCGCACTATGCTTACTGCAAAGTCGTATGCAAAATTTTCATATCAGCAGAGTCATTATAGTCAATTATAGTCCACCGCACCTTCGTAAAT
>JASANE010018930.1:0-37291 GCA_030248225.1 Trileptium ribeirensis
CATTAAGCGAAATTTCCTAAACAAGAAGAATTTGTGTGTGTGGAAAGCAATCAAACGAACGCAAGGATATCTACCTTTCAACCCACGACAGAAAATATAAAAGCTTCGCTTGAACTCGGCTTGAGATAACAGGAAGCTCAGCGTGTTCATCTTCAATTACAAACTGAATTTTGTGAACAGTACTTAATCGCCGGGTACCATCAGTTTCAAAAGACTGTATGTCTCCAAAGCTATACACTATAAAAAATTTTCTTGACTTTATGTTCAATTCGTTCAATATTTGATTTCGTTGTTGCCCCAAAGCGAATGAACATTACGCCAATCGCCTGGTTGTGGTTTTGACCGCTTGCTGTGTCACTGTAAAGAATTGCATTGTTTACGCTGTCGTCTAGTGAAGCAAGCCAGTTGGCTAAGCATGTCGCTGTTTCGGCAAACGCTTTGCGACCTTTGCTCTCATTCCACACGTAACATGTAACGCTATTATCCTGATTTTAAACGGTAAAGTTCATAGTTGAGAATTTTGCAAAATAGCGCATATTTGACACCGGAGTGCAGGGGCAAATAAGTATCTTTTCCATATCAAATGTCCCAACGGCTGTATTTGGCTTGATATGCCAGCTCGTGAAATTGCGGTATCTTGACGCTTCGAATTAAACGCTTGGTTTTTACGACGACGATGATCGTCATAGCATGTCTGCAACTTCTTTTTTTGTAATCTTGGGCGATCCTGCATTCTTCGCACTGATCGCAAAGGTCATCCAAAAGCCGCTCGAAAAGCATAATTAAATTCGGTATACCAAATTTCATAAAACTTATGAAACATTACAGTTTCAGCAGTAACCTGGCAATATCCTATATATATCTTCTCTGACATTCAGAACGTGTTGCAGTTAAATACGCTTGCACGAAAATGGTTGTCACCGTATGTATATTAATGTGGTAAATATAACTGCGTTTCACCCAAAAAATGGCGCATAGACCCTTTTGAACTGAAGCCGACCAAATACGCTTTTTAACAACTTTTAAATCATTGAATACGAAAAATGTATCTCTGTATGACGTTATTATTTTATATAAATAGGTTATATATCTCTATTGTTAAAGTTCCAGTGTAAAATAGTTGGAGCGATTTCTATGTCAATACGAGTAAAATGACATTTTCTCCTAAAGAATATATTAGGCATATGTCAGCTACTACACAACCGTTCGCATTCTGATTACGATTGACCAGACACGGTGCAATGGGCAATGTTGTCTCGATTTTTAAGAAATAACCAGAAGATTACGACTGTTGAGCATAGCGATAATATGTAATCAATGATACCGCATCAAGTCCATGAATGAACCGAGGATCGAGGACTCGTGTTACTTAAAATGTGTAATAAGATTGCAATACTGATTCCTTAGGGAAACCAGGGACCGTTTTTAGAAAAGCGTGCCGAAAAACTTTCCTTCTGAAACGGTATCTATAATTATTTTTTCCAATCATAGTCGTACGTATGGACACTTTATAAGGAATGTATACAAAGTATACGGAAGCAAAATAATATGTAGCAATATACGCATAAGAAAAATAAAGCATTGTACAAATTGCAATAGAGGAATAATCGTTAAAAAATTGTTTTGTCACCGGAAACCATACCAGATTATAATAAAATTTACGGGGTAAACATATAATAGAAGTTATTGCCGCCTAAATGTCCTCACAATATAACAAAATACGTTTCAAACTACAACTTCTGTTAGGGTTTTTGTAGCTTTCATTACTTGAACGCTGGTGACAAATACATTTTTGCCTATATTGCAAAATTACTTTTGGTATTATTACAAAGTATTATCGACTGTAGTTCTAATTATTACTTCGAATATATCTTTGAATACTTGATAACTATTAAGTAGCGATGATGGTCGTATCCGCTGAAGAGTGTGATATCGCAAGCGAGGTGAAACGCAACGAGCGTGCTTTCTATATTAAGTTACCATATTGTTTAATCACCTACAGGCTGTGTTTGGCGTTTGTATATGCCACCTAAAACTTTTTAAGCCTGAATCCATTAAAAATCCTAAAATGTCGACAACTGACAACGCCTCAAGTTTCTGTGATGGTCTGTAGATGACCAAACCACCATATTCAGCCTACCGGAAAACATTATATAGACAATTTTTGATGACCTGTACGCAATACAGAACCAAACAGCCTGATGACAGACTATATTCTGGAAATCGGGTTCATTGACCCTAAACCAACTGAAAACCCATGAAATATTCAAGACGCTGAACGTCAGGCTATTCAGCATACCGAAAAACCTTTATATTAACTATTGTTGATGCCATGTTCCAAATAACAGAAGTCTATATTCTGGAAATCGGTTTCATTGACCCTTAACCCATTGTAAACTCGTGAAAAGGCTTGAAATACTATGCTGGACTCAAGATAATCAATCATTTTATTCAGCCTTTGGAAATACCAATATATAGACCATTCTTGATGTCCAGCACGCAATACATAATCAAACAAATGGAAACGAACTACATTTTGGAAATCGGGATCATCGACCGTAAAACCCTTGAAAAGGTATATTATAGTCAAGTTGCACTCTAGATAGCAAAACCATAATATCCAGCGTGCTTGATAACGCAATACGCACTCAAGATAGTGTAAAGACAAGCAAAAAATGCTCCAAAATCTTAAAAAACATTATTTCTGGCCAAGGGTAGACAAACCATAGGAGTGGTGCCACAAAAAAGTCGTACTCGGCAACGTTGTAGATCTCGATGAAGCGATTCTGTGTGGTAGTGGTGTCCATTTTTCGATGCGAAGCCTGAGTCGCAACATATACGATGCGGAAAACATGTACTTGAATTTGACAAAACTCTTAAAAACCTGTATTTTGCCATTTTGACTAGAAAGATGTGGTCTGTGTTGTTCGCGTTCAACTAAAGAACACATCTTTGTTACTTTTGCTATCGAACAAAAAGATTTGTTTAAATCTGTCCATCCGAAAATGAGTTATGAATGACAGCGACAGCCAAAAAGTAATTTTTAGGATTTTTCTGCTAGCGTTCACAATGGAAATTCCACTTGCTCCATTTCAGTAAAAATGACTATCACACCAATGTTCTTGGGCAATCAGACCCAGACCTTCAGCTTCTTGGACCGCTAACTTGTACCCTGTCCATGTTCTTTTACCACTAAATTTACACCCCACCCATGTTCTTGGATCACAATATTTTCACACACCCATGTTCATGAACTACTACATTTCAGACATCACCCATGTTCATGGTTAACTATTTCAGATATCCAGCCTTGAGGTTGCTTGGGTGAGTCGAACATTTTTGGAATATTTTCGAAATTTTTTCAAAAATCTATAGCAACCTAGCAAATTTTGTGGTCCAAGAGTTCAGTCCCACGGATCCACTATAGGGAAGAAAGGGATTTACCAAGGCATTTTATTCAGATATATTTATCGTAATAATAAATTTTTTCAAAAATCTATAGCAACCTAGCAAATTTTGTGGTCCAAGAGTTCAGTCCCACGGATCCACTATAGGGAAGAAAGGGATTTACCAAGGCATTTTATTCAGATATATTTATCGTAATAATAAATTTTTTCAAAAATCTATAGCAACCTAGCAAATTTTGTGGTCCAAGAGTTCAGTCCCACGGATCCACTATAGGGAAGAACGGGATTTACCAAGGCATTTTATTCAGATATATTTATCGTAATAATAAATTTTTTCAAAAATCTATAGCAACCTAGCAAATTTTGTGGTCCAAGAGTTCAGTCCCACGGATCCACTATAGGGAAGAAAGGGATTTACCAAGGCATTTTATTCAGATATATTTATCGTAATAATATAGCAGTACCATAATGCCTATTATTTGTAAATGGACCAGTACGTCAATTTCTCTAGACCCAACTTGTCTGTCGTGTAACACCTTTGTATGTAGCTGTAGTTAGTAACAATGATCCCTCCCTGCAATGTGCGTTGTGTCGCAAGTACACTCACACATCATGATTTACTGAATCGTGAAAATTCGCTTCTACTGCGGTCTGTGTAACACACACGCTGATGACGACCTGGCAGCTGTCATGTTCCTGCGGTTGCAGTTCGAGCAATTCTCCAAAAAGCAAAATGACCTAATAATTAACACAGTCAATCAACTCAAAACTGTGGTGGAGTCATCTTTGTCACCAGACGGGACGCCAACTGTGACGTTGAGGGATTTACGGCAGTCATTGATGATCATTCTTTCTCACCAAACGGGATGCCGTGAAGTAGAGGGATTTACGGCAGTCATTCATGATCATTTACGGCAGTCATTGATGATCATTCTTTCTCACCAGACGGGACGCCAACTGTGAAGTTGAGGGATTTACGACAGTTATTTATTATCAAAGAGATTGACGACCAACAGCGACTTAAGCCAAATATTATAGTGGTTGGTATTACCGCGGCTACCACCGTCAGTAAAATTGCTCGTTTGAGCTATTTGTGTCTCAATGTAACGCTGATATTATATTCGTCACGCGAGACGTGGAGCAAGGTTGATTACCGAGACGCTGAAATTTCCTTGAAAAACCATTCCCTTTTTCGCAATGACAAAGTGGGTAAACTTGGAGACGGGGTAGCCATTTATGTGAAATCAAAACTCAACCCGAGTCCGTATAACCTACCCACTCTTGAAAAACTATCCCCTTTTTCGTAATGACAAAGTGGGTAGACTTGGAGATGGGGTAGCTATTTATGTGAAATCAAAACTCAACCCGAGTTCGTATAACCTACCCACTCTTGAAAAACTATTCCCTTTTTCGTAATGACAAAGTGGGTAGACTTGGAGACGGGGTAACTATTTATGTGAAATCAAAGCTCAACCCGAGTCCGTATAACCTACCCACTCTTGAAAAACTATTCCCTTTTTCGTAATGACAAAGTGGGTTGACTTGGAGACGGGGTAGCCATTTATGTGAAATCAAAACTCAACCCGAGTCCGTATAACCTACCCACTCTTGAAAAACTATTCCCTTTTTCGTAATGACAAAGTGTGTAGACTTGGAGACGGGGTGGCCATTTATGTGAAATCAAATCTCGACCCGAGTCCGTATAACCTACCCACTCGAATTTCATGTGAAGCGGTATTCTATACAATACCAACAATAGTATGAAAAAGCGGTATTTGTTGCGTTGCTTGTATCGTCCTTTTAACACCAGTGCTGAACTGCATAACTGTATTGTGGCAATGTTTGCAAATAATTTCTACTGTGGTGATGATATTGAAAAGATATGTGTGGCGGGGGAGTTTAATATACCAGAAATCAACTGGAATTCGCTGGTTTATCCAACTAATTGCGATAGATTTGTCAATGCTGCTCTGGATAACGGGCTTCATCAACACGTCACATCTCCTACACGTGATAACAGCTGTCTTGATCTGATTTTCAGTCGCGATACAGACGATGTGCACCACGTAGTAGTAGAGCCTCCACTAACAGCAGCTTGTGATCACAATGTAATAATTTTTAATTTAACATGGAATATTCGCTATATTGCCAGTAATTTTACTCCATTAATAATTACACATCTAGCTCGACCATACCATTGGAACCAAAGCAGTTCAAGCCTTGTCCACTCTTAATTTAACTAACGAAATTCCAGCCGTCACAAACATTGACATTGCATGGAATATTATAAAAAGATCAATAATATCGGTGATAAAGCAAAACTTGCCACTGTGTTAGAACAGTCTAAATACCAAAAAACCAAAAAGGGCGTCGTTTTCTGCGTGGAACGCACTAAGCCGCCGCAAACGAATCGCGTACCGTAACTTTAAACGGAAAAGCACACGAGATGCCTGGCAGCGATATGAGTACTGGTTAGCAGAAAGTGATAAACTTTGCCAGGTTTCCATTCGAAACTGAGTTGAAACTGGCAGCAAACATTAATCCTGATGTTAAATCGTTTCATAGATATATCAATCGCCGTCGCAAAAGTCCAACTACCAATGTTATAACAGACGAAAATGGTGTAAAGTATATGATGATCGCAATGTGGCGGCTGAAAATGATGATGCTCCCAATGTGGCGGCCGAGATTTGATCCTGTCACAACGATGACGCCTGAGTCACAACCCATTTGCTTCAACGCTGATACAATCACCAAAAAGCTAGCTGTTGTGGACAGTAACAAGCTTGCGGTCCAGACAATATTCCTACAGCAGGGTTTTTGCTTTAAACATTTGACTCAACCATTAAGAAAATTGTTTCAGATGTCATACGATACTGCAAAGTTGCCTCCATGCTAACGTAATTCTATTATATAAAATCGACTCGCCTACCGAAGTCATCGCCGCATTAGCCTTTCCTGTAAAATTGGTAAGATAATAGAGGAAATAATTTGTGATCACTTGTGGGATCACTTCAAATGACATAAACTCATCAACCCGTCACGGTACGGCTTCACGAAAAACAAATCTTGTACGCTGCAATTGCTATGTTACTTTAATTTTGTTACTGCCAAAATCAACAAATGAAATTATGTGGATAGTGCTTACTTATATCTTAAAAAGGCTTTTGATTCGGTCATCCACGTTCGCTTAATTAGTAAACTTGGTTCTTTTGCCCTCCATCCACACACTATTGGCTTGATCACAGGATTCCTCAGCAATCGCACTGAACGAATACTTTATCGTGGCTGTCAATCGGCACTAACAAGTGTAAGTAGTGGAGTCAGTCCCGCAAGGGTCAGTTATGGGCCCTTTGCTATTTTTGATATACATTAACGATATTGGTAAAAACCTTAACTCCTACGTTTTAAAATTTGCTGATGACCTAAAAGTCTACTGCGAAATAACCAAAGATAATAGGGATATTTGTGCGCAAAAACTACAACAGGACCTATATCAACTAGACAAATGGTCTGTGGAAAACGCCATACAGCTTAATTCTAGCAAATCTAATGTGGTTCACTTCGGCTATAAGAATCCAGGTCACCAATATATACACGAACCGCTTACTCCCAGTTGTTTGGTTAAAGACTTGGATGTAATGGTTTCTGAGGATATGAAATAATCATATCAATGCAAAAAGGCAGTCTCATGCCGCAAACAAAGCGTACGGTATTATAAAACGCCATATTAAACACTTCACAAAGTCTTCCTTTCTAATGTTATATCGCTCACTCATAAGACCTGATCTTGAATATGCGAGTCAAATATGGTCACCGCATTATGTAAAGGACATTAAAGTAATTGAAGATGTGCAGCGTCGAGCAAATAAACTTTTGCCAAGTATGCGCAATATGAGTTATGTAGATCGATTACATTACCTTCGGCTCCAAACGCTGGAAACTAGGCGCTTACATGCTGATCTGATATTGATGTATAAGATAGCAAACGGTGAAACGCGTTTCCATTTTGCCGATTTCTTTGAATGGGGCAATCCGGATACCCCCGGACATCGATTTAAGGTCAAGGTAGTTGACTTTCCTTACACGTCGCATAGACTGCACTTCTTTAACCACAGGGTAGTAGACGACTGGAACAATCTTCCGGAGAGGGTGCTCGGGGCAAATACAGTTACTTCGTTTAAATCCTTGCTCCACGTATCGGGCTCAATACCGGACATTTGATTGGCTGCTGTTTCTTTATTGGCCAGCAATACATGACAATGATATAGAAAATGTAGTAAAATATAATAATCTTGAAAATTTTTGTCATACATGTACCAACAGTCATAGCATACATGTTGTGCATTAATAAATAGGGCATGGCAGGAAGGGAATGGTCCCAATGGACTTCTAATTTCCCCCTTTAAGTAGCCTAGACAGATCTACTGTCAATAATCGTTGCTTAAACACATCCAGACTAGGTGAAGACACTAGATTTTCCGGTAAAAAGTTCCACGGATTCACTACCCTGATGGAGAAAAAGTGTTTACGACAGTCGAGATTATATCGATTTTTTGCGAGCTTATATGTATTTGACCGGGTTGCGGCGTAGGGTGCCCACTCGAACATTGACTCGAATGGTATATCAACCAACCCATGAATGATTTTGTATACCATGTATAGATCAAAACGCAGTCTTCTAATTCTAATAACTAAAGCTTTGCAATCTCTAATCGATTTGCGTAAGGTAATTCCCTTAACCCAGGAAGTCGCTATGTGAACAGTTTTTGTACACTTTCAAGTTTTTTATGTCTCCCAACAGATAGGGATTCCAAACTTGAGTTGAATTTTCAAGCTTCGGTCTGATGCATGATTTATATATCGAGACAAGTACCTCGATCTTAGTTGATAGAAACGATCGGTATAACAAACACACCATTTGTTTGGCTTCCCTACTTACATTCGAGATATGGTCGGAAAATTTTAGATTTTCAGTTATCATAAATACTAAATCTCTGAACTGGTTCACCGATGGTATTGAATTTCCATCGATAAAATACTCCTTTTTCGGGTTTTGTCGTCCCAAATGCAAAACAGCGCACTTAGCATATGACAGATTTAACTGAAATTTTTTGGACCATTCAAAAATGTTCGACAGATCATTTTCAGCAAAAGCGGTATCATTTGGATTTTCAAAAGTGAAGGAAAGTTTTGTATCGTCTGCGAACATTTTCACGTCGCAATAATTGACTGCATTGGGCAAATAATTGTTTTTTGCTGCTTGTTTTCCCTTATATTTCAGGCCCTACTTAATGGGTCTTTTGGCAACAGAAATCCGATGGAATGCTTCACTCAATCTACTGTTCGAGACTGGGGCTTGCAGGCGAATTACCCCTTATGTCCGATCACTTAGCCGTATTGGTCACCCCCTCCACCCCCGAAAGTTTGACCCCGAGAAATTCTTTTTCTGTGGCCAACGTAAGGTGCAATTTCAGCGAATTCTGGTATATTTGCCGATCTCAGTCGTAGAATACAGAAATGCTGACGCATATAAGTATATACAACAAAGCATATCCATAAATATAATTTACAATATAATACATAATATTATATATAAAATATATGTCCCTCCACTGATCTCCTCCCCCGAACTCGGGGTCAGACTTGACCTCGAGAGCTCCCAATTGGCAGAGGCCCGCTGGAACCCGCAGTTCCAGGAACAAGCGGAACTGGGTCAGAGTGCAGTGTGACCCATTTCGTGGGTTATAAATCTGAGGCCAGGGGTAAGGGCGACAACGCTCGCGACGTACAGCGGACGAGATCAACAAAAAGCGGAAGAGTGTTATACTCTTAGTAATGTCGGATCATCATTGACTTTTGATATTACTAACGTTGTTTATGTAGCTGCAATGAAAACATGCGGTAAGCACATTCTTACTAAAAGCAATAAAACACTACGAATTTTTGTCGCCCGACTGTCTGGCCTTCTTGTCTTCCTCGATGCGACACGCGACAGCGGCAACTAACGCAGCACCTCGACCACTGCCGTCTTCTGAAAGCTTCAGTTGAAACTGAAATCCAGCAAAACATATATTGACACAACGGTTTATTGCTTTAAAAGTCACACACCACATTTGTGATGTTTGCGATGTGTAATAACACGGTGTTAGCGTAACGAAAAAATGCGGAATGCGAATTGCTACGTTGTGCGTTGTGAAACGAAATCGTGCCAACACATGAAATAGGCACATTATGTTAGCCAAACAGAAATTGCAAGGTTTTGTAATCAGTCGCTCTGCGTTCGTGAACGGAAACTGAAATTGACCACTGTAAAGGCTGTTTTATTCTCTAGTAGTGTTTTATACATAGTGTCAAAAGAGGATAGTAGGCGGCGCAGCTTAAGTTTATTAATGCATTATAAAATATATGATTTACCAAAAACACTTACAGACAGTCCAGGGTCTATAAGTTCCGCGATTTTGTTTCCAAGAAGCGTCTTGAATGTGGGATGAAAACGATAGACAGAGCCGTCGACACCAACCGTTACATTTGGTTTAGCCATTCGATTGATTAGCAAGGCGATGCCTACAAAAATATGACAATTTTATCAATCTGATACACAAAGCCAACTGTGTACAAAAAATCGGATATAATTAAATCTATAAGCAAAATAAATAAAATTGTTGCCAAACAAGGACCGTTGGTCGCTCAGTATACATTTGACACGACTTAATTTCGGTTCAATTGAGTCATGGTCTGTATTCCACACTCAATAACCGTGTTCCAAATGGTGTCCGACATAGTCATATAAGAAAAACGTTAAAAACTACTGAATGAATAATTTATTAGAATTTAGGCGCATAATAAATTACTAACAATTGTTACTATTTTTGGCGAGAACTTAATTGCGCTACCGCTATTGTTTTTTTAAAAAATATGCATCAACTCCAAATATCTTCTTATGTGGAGGTACCAAAAGCAAAATAGAAAAGTTCAACGGTACTTAATGAATGTGCTTTCTAGGCCTAATGACCAAGCCCTTTAAATTTGAGGTCCAAAATCTTTGGACCGTCAACATCGGCTAAGCTCGGCTTTAAGTAATGTTTTGGTCAAGATTCGCGCGACCGCCCGAGATTTGGTCAAAATTATGTCAAATTCACCCTTGAATTATTATCGTATAATGTTTTGTCTCTCCGAACCTGGAACTAAAGCTCGGCTTTAGGTTATGTTTTGGTTACGACTCGCGCGACCGCCCGAGATTTGGTCAAAATTATGTCAAATTCCCCCTGCATTATTATCGTATAATGCTTTGTCTCTCCGAACCTAAAACTAAGCTCGGCTTTAGGTAATGTTTTGGTCAAGATTCGCGCGACACACGAGATTTGGTCAAAATTATGTCAAATTCCCCCTGCATTATTATCGTATGTTTTGTCTCTCCGAGCCTAAAACTAAGCCTAAATTCACAATTTAACTTCTGTCCTGTGGTGCTCATGCCAGGTTCTCTCTCTCTGTTATCGGAGGTCCTTTACAAGATCTGATGTTTGTTCGTCCAAGGCTTGTGTAATATGTAATAATATTCCAATGTTCTGAGATACTAGCGAGAAACACTATTATTTTAATCGATTATTTTGATATTATTTTTTCGCCAATTGCTTCATAGACAAAGCACTTGCTGCCAGTACAATAACACGTGCTTAATAACACATATCTGTGTACAAAAACTATAGGTGTGTAGGGGTTAGTCGTTACAGAATGGACCGACCCCCTAAGCCATATTTTTACACCCCTTTGGAGCCCGAAAAATTTCAGCAATTTTAGCTATTTTTTATTTTGCTTGAACTGTAGCGCCCCCCTCGAAATGATACTTAAAACATTTCGCCCCAGTGGAGGCAAAACCGTGTAAGTTACATTTGTCTAGTTTTGAGATATGAACTTTTTCTGTTTACTGGCATACAGTAATAGTCGAAAAAACATTTTTTGTACGATTAGATCCACCACTTGTGCCGCCATTGTATAATTACCGTTTTCAAAAAAAAACTGATACACGTGTAATATAGACAGAAATGTCATTTACGTGGTTTTGCTCTTAACGTGAGACAATGAACGGGAACAAAATTGTTTGGGCAAAAAATCGCGTAAGTTACATTTGTCTAGTTTTGAGATATGAAGTTTTTCTGTTTACTGGCATACAGTAATAGTCGAAAAAACATTTTTGTACGATTAGATCTACCACTTGTGCCGCCATTGTATAATTACCGTTTTCAAAAAAAAACTGATACACGTGTAATATAGACAGAAATGTCATTTACGTGGTTTTGCACTTAATGTGAGACAATGAACGGGAACAAAATTGTTTGGGCAAAAAATCGCGTAAGTGATAAATATTTATTTACAGCATTAGTACCTTGATGACTTTCAATCTCTTGTAAAACAACAAGCTGACTTGGGAATGAGGAATGCGTAGCACTGCCTGTAAATCCATTGTAACGCTGAGATAACTTGGGTCCGCTGCACTGTTCGACTTCTCTACACCTTTTTTGCCTGGGCTTCCATGTTTCGAGCCATGTGTAGGGCACATACATCATTAACGTAGATAAGCTTCTGATCGGCGGGCATTGTATCTTCTTTTCGCATGTAGGACATTTATATACGGCAGGACTAAATCGGTCGGCAGGCAGTACAAATGCTTGAGGCAAATTTTGTACGAATCAATTACGATGAAGTTTTAAACAAAAAAAAGTAACTCGATATCGGCCAAAAATAAGTGCAATCAAAAACGACCGAAATCGCAATAGATCGAAATTTTGTTTTATGTAAAATAATAGAAACTCTATAAATTTGAAATTTATCTAGTTTCGCTAAAGTCGATCGATTAATGTTCACTTATTTCTGGCCGTGACTGTACAAGCGGACTCACCAGCTGCACAAATATGGGCTCCTCGCGTCGAAATAACCGAGCAAATAAAAGCAACGTGGGCACAATCGTGGAGCGTGAATTCACTGATTCCAAGATCCTCCAGAATGTTCATCGTCGCTGAGAATGTACGTTCTTCGTCGTCGATCAAATCGCTAAAAATGATAAACAAGAAATATGCAAACATTAGCTGTGCGTTATAACGGCTAAGGGTGTTTATAATTATCTACAGGTGTTGCACCACCCGACTATAATAAATTTTTATTAAATATCGGGTGGCTTATCACAAGAAGTGCATAAAAGAACATCATGACACTTTTCTACAGTCTAATGTTAACCAGTGTTGGAAGACACTGACGTTTCCGCTTGACACCCCTCATTATGGTATAAAAACACATCGACCCCCCCTTGTATTGTGGGGCTATGTCCGACGTTACATTTTAGGGCTACAGTGCGACCGATGAAAGTTACCAACCTAAGTCTCCTAAAGACTGGGTTTCCGGCACAACTTCCCACAAAACTGTGGGTCCGAGCGATACCCCAACAAAATTGGGAATCCGCATAATTTTTAAACACCCGAAAAAAAAGAAACCGGTACAAACAAAAAATGTTCGCATCATGCGACACTCGTAAATGTCAGAGTTAGGCGAAATGATTATATACTTCACTGAACATGCACATGTGACTAATCACATCGAAAGTTTCGGGTCTGCAAAAGAACATGAGAAGATTGAATAAATTAATATTGTCAATCACGCGCCAAAATACATTAAACGCTTTAAACAAACCAATGGTACGAAGGCTCACAATCTGATCAATCCCTTGGTAAATCTCTGACGTTGACACTACGTCCGAACTATTAATTAAGTGCTCTAGTTCGAGGTAAATAGTAGTTTTGATGGTCGAGAACTTAAAATCATCATAATATTTTTGTCAGTCAGGTTTTGCCGCTTAGTTATCGCGTTTCTATCATCTACAATATGTACCGTTCTTTTGAGGAAAAAGTTTCTTAAAGGGTAATTATTATAATTTCGTTGTTTACTGGAAACATTTCTAGTTCTATTCTATTGCAGAATCTAGTCTGGGTAAACTTGTTTTAGCGGACGAGAGAATGAAATGAATATTCTTCGGCCGAGTTCATTTCTATCTTTACTCTACTCTCAGTTTTGGTCAAAACTTGCCGTTTTCAACAATTTCAGTTGTCAAATATATAGCTCCTAAAATTTATTACAACTAAAGCAACTTAAGCCGTGTAACCAAGACAATACACAATTACATATTCTTTCCGCCCGTAACTCCGTTTGTTAATAAGAGTATAATTGATTGAGAAATCTCTTTAAGCAGACGATAGCCCAGATTTAGTAGCTAAAATTTTCTACTGTCATAACTAGAATTTTCGATTATTTCTCTTAGTGTATGTTGTCTAAATCTGTTTGTATTTGAGAATTCAATATCTCAATTTGTATCTGAGAATTCTAATCTAAATCCCCCAAAACTACACTCCATGAAGGTAGTCGTCTCGAACGGTCTTCTAGAGTCAAATTTATTAATTTAGATGAGTTTGGTTGAACCGAGATACATCGGTTGGGACAGGAGGAACTGTTACTAATCAGATTTGATGTTACAGTTCGAATTTAGGTTAGTCCAATTATGCCCAGATACATTGGTTGGGACAGGCAGAACTTATTGTTTCCACTCTGATTTGAAGTCACAGTTCGAATCAATCTCAATGTTTTTGTCGCACATACCATACGAAGCTTGCAACTTAGTAATAATTAGCTCACTGCATAAATTTTCGCTAAGATTCTAGTCGATTGTATAACGAAACGTAAAATTCAATACATTTATAACTGAACGACAAACAATAATGGCCGAACGTTAGGTAAGGGAAAACGTACTTTTCAATTTCTGAAATGTATTTGGTCGGAAAACCGCCATGTGTGAATAGCCCTTCGGAGCCAACGCCGTTGAACAGGAGTCCGTCTTGGGTTAGCTTGACCAGCAGTTGCCGCACAACTTCTCCCAGGTACATTCCGCTGATCATTTTTTCAAATCTTAAATTTTGACAAATTTACGATTCGGATTCAAATATCGAAATTTGCTCTCTGAATTTTATTCTGCGCTAGGCAATGAAAATACTGAATATCAATAAATTAATACCACGAAACACCACAAACTACTTTCGTCAAAAGGCTTATTTACTCTTATGTTGTCGATATAGAGAAGAGAGAAACTAATAACTCGAAAGGCGAATGGAAAAGGAGCGAGTCTGGCTACTCTACGCTTAGCGACCATTTCATCGTATCAAATTCAGCTCCATGAGCCGCTTTGAAGTTCCACGATTATGATGAAGTTTTGTTGGCGCTGCGATCGCAAGATCGTAGGTGGTTGGTGATGCCAACATGTCGTAGATAGCCAATCACATCCCTCAGGTTTGTATAAAATGTGTCTACTGGATAGTCACTCTTATACATATGGATGCCCCACGATATCAATTATACAATGGCAAAGCTGCGGTCATTTTGATCGTATATCAAAACGTGCAACTCGTTATTTCTTCCTCCTATGACCAAAAAAGATAAAAACTTTTGAAACTGATAATTCAAAAATCTTAACAAAAATTATAGTTTGGAAAATAATTTTCACGTTATAGGACCCCACCACTTGCCTTATTTGATGCATACCACGCTGTTTTTACCGCATTCGGTAATCCCAGGAATCTATGGACACACTCTAGTGAGTAAGTTGCAGAATTTGACAATATTTGATGTCAAAATTGGCCAACATCTGCTACGGCACCGTCCATATGGTTAATAAATGGAGCGTAGCCAAGATTTCTGATTAGGGGCCGCATCCCATCCACCCCATCGCCTAAGCCGCGCATAAATTCGTGGCAAAAAAAGACAAAATCGGAAGACAGAATACACAAAAATTGAGCGAAATTTCCATAAATTAGAGAAAAATTGGAAAAAATCGGGGAAAAATTGAACAAATTCAAAAACATTTTAGTAAGAAAATATTGAACGTTTATCCCTTTAGACCACCTCCCCCCACCCCGACCGACTGATTACCTTCCTTAAAAGGACATCCCGCCCCGACGCGCCCGCTATCTCCCTGGGACTTCGGACCATGACAGCATGTATTGTATAAACACTGATTGCTATGTTTAAGATTTTTATTTTTCATTGTGGTGCTATACGCATTGTCTAGAAGAATTCCCTTAATAATTTTTGCCTTGAGAAGTTTGATCGCCCCAACCTCTCTGAATACGCCACCGGTTAACATCATACGCAATGTCTGGTTAAAACAATGAAACTAAGGTGTTTAACTAGTTAAATCTCATCGATCCCATCGATCGACAAGCAAAAAACTTACGTTGTTGAAAAAGTTTTATAATATTGCTATTCAAGGTATTTCCTAACCTGAGACACATAGCTTGAAATGGCTGCTCTGACAAAAAATTCATAATAGCAAAGTTGTTGCTCTCGTTTTACTAAATTGGAAAATTTTATAACCGGAAATGGCCAAATCAAAAAATCACGAATTCCTGAAACAAATCCATCGACACTCTTTAACGATGCACTGTATAACCTGCAGATCCCACAGCTGAAAGATGCACAGAACCACAATCATCCATCAGTAACACACTCTGTTTATGATATGTTCTTATTGAAATAATGTAGTTGAGCCCACCCTAGTTGCGTACACCATGGTTGTTCTTGTGTCAAAATCAAAAACCCAATAGTGTAATATATAAAACTTCAGACCCCGCGGGCTGTTAGGAAATTTCGGAATTAAAATTGTGTATATCAGGCGGTACTCGTCGGTATCTATGTGGTCCTTCGAAAATAAACAACAACGCAGCAGTTACAATCACACAATGGTCAAAATACATAAGAACATAATGATTATTCAAACACGCTCAGAGTAAGTAAAAACACATACATCTGTTGTCCAGGATGGACTGAGAGACGATCCACTTCGAAGTCGAATTCAGTTCGAATGAAGTCTAAGGCCCCATCACAGCCGAATTCTTCCCATTCCGTATCGATTATCATCTGAAACGGTATAGTAGCAAAGTTTTTGTAGGAATATAAACAAGATTATCTAACAATAGTGATAAATATAAGTAATAAAACTTAGCCGATATTTACTAAAAAATTGCGACTGACTAAACGCACACTGAATTAAACGAATCCGTCAGAGGAATGGACAGATTGTGGATACGAGACGTTTTCCCAATATCCGATTGGTATAGTGATGTCAATATTAACGCAATAAACTATACTCACTTCGTCTTCAGGATTGGCCGATTCAGATTCGGCCAGCTTTGGTATCCGCGAAATCTTCTCCAAATAGCACGCGTTTGAACCTGTACCTACAAATACAAAGCGGCACTATTAACATACTAAGCGCATAGATGACGAATTCCCAACTACCGGAAAAATAGTTATATTATGATAATTGAAAAAACAGAAACAAAAAGAAAAATATCAAGCAAAACCTGAAACAGAATCCTGAGGACTAGCTAAGTAATAAATCGCCACAAGATTACAGTGCCGAAACGATAGCAAAAAACTCGTTTGAACCGTTGGCGTCGCAGACTTCAGCTTTGACATTGCCGCAAGTAGTAAAAGGCATAACTAGGTGACTATATTTTTGCGGTAAAATAGCTTAATGGGTTATGCTTCCTTTCTATGACGCTGTGTATTTGGTACAAAAATTGCAAGTTTTTCTCGAATTTATTGGAGTAAAAGCACAAGGTAGTTGGAAAATATAGCTGCAATATAATTTTTGTACGTTAATCAAGAAACCTTAAAAATATCAATAACGGAGGAATCGTCGTTAATTGCCCAAAGCCAAACTGGTACTCCACGAAATTTTATTAATACAAATTGTATATAAGGACAACTTACCAAAACATTCACCCAATGCGCTCATTCATAATGCAACTCTTTTATAAACAACGACAAATTTTATTATATTTTCATTTAGTGTTGCCTACCTAGCGTTTTGTTCGCCGAAAAACGAGTTGCTAAATAATTTCAAGAGTTGTATCAACGATTAGGAAATTTTTTCACCCTAAACAATCTTAATGACGTCGGGATTTGGCGTGTTTGAAAATCTATTCAGACGTGGAATCAGTTTTACGTTTGAAGAGTCCATATCAGTAATTTTATTAATCTGCTCAAGGTTGCGCTCAGAAAATTCTACGGTAAAAAATTACCCACTGGTCGTTGTTTACAAAATGAAAATTTGTCTAGGAATGACAAACCACTCGAGCGGTCAGATTATGTGGTGTGAGTGAAACTGCCGGAACCACCAAATTGCCGGTTTGGACCAATAATGTGTTCCGCGTACATTCACCTCAAACATGAAGATTTCGCAGAATTTAAGGTGTATCGACAGTGCGAAGAGCCTCTAGAATCGCCATAAACCCTGAAGCCACAGAAACGTAATTTGAATGAAATATGACCTTTGGGCTGCCAAATTGCGTGAACAAAACTGGATCACAATCGCTTAATTGGGATCAAAAATTTATATCCCAAAAAGGCTTCCAAGTGGTGCACAGGACCATCTCCACGCCGCTCATTTGGAAATATCCTTAACATCGCACCAAATCTATTGATGAAGTGCTAAATTTGTCAGCCTCCAAAAGTTACTACTAAAAACCAGCTTTTCAGTGCGACTTCCGATTCATCCATATTTCAAAACAACTACCTAAAAATTACTCACCAACAATAACACCAACCCTGCACGCGTTGTCCTGGTGCGCACAAGCCATCAACGTCCCGACTGTGTCGTTAAGCAATGCTACCACGTCGATGTCCACATCCTGAAACAATAATATACACAAATACTTTATACGTTATCAGCACGCGTTGTCCTGGTGCGCACAAGCCATCAACGTCCCGACTGTGTCGTTAAACAACGCTACCACGTCGATGTCCACATCCTGAAACAATAATATACACAAATACTTTATACGTTATCAGCACGCGTTGTCCTGGTGCGCACAAGCCATCAACGTCCCGACTGTGTCGTTAAGCAACGCTACCACGTCGATGTCTAGATCCTGAAACAATAATATACACAAATACTTTATACGTTATCAGCACGCGTTGTCCTGGTGCGCACAAGCCATCAACGTCCCGACTGTGTCGTTAAGCAATGCTACCACGTCGATGTGCACATCCTGAAACAATAATATACACAAATACTTTATATATTATCAATCGAAAATAGTACTTAGCATCTTCTCTTGGAACTCAAATGTCCTTCGACAGATATCAGCAACATCCAATGATGCCTTTCAGAAGGTCACGACACTGTTTTTCTACAAGTTAGAAAAATTCCTTTAGCGGGAATTTCAAAAAGGAACCCGTAAATGTAACCCTTTAAAACTATAGTTAGTCTCATTTTTCCACCATATTTGATAAATCATATTTGTCTGTCCAAGTTATTGCATTTGTTATAAAATGAAAAAATTTTCAGTCCAAACAAGGCCCTTTGCATTTCACTCACTAAAATACTTTGCATTTCACTCACTAAAATACTGACAACGCGTAGGACACCGAAGCCCTTTAGAAAGATGTTATTTCATTTACTAAAATATCGAGAAGAAGACAGAACATCGAAGTCCACTGAAAAGAAGATTTTTTACCAAATTCTCTCACGCACATTGAAAATATTTCACTCACTAAATCATTCGATGATAAGCAAAATGCTGAAAGCCTTACGGCAAACCTATTTTCATTCAGTCGCTAAAATAACAAAACAAGATTTTGATGTAAGTGCTATTGTTGGATGGCTAAGTACAGCTGCAAAATTAATAATATCTGCGAACTGTAAATGAAGTTTTATTTATATAGTCGTAACTTCTTTTCTACCGCATCTAATAACATTTTCGAATTTCATCCTACACAGCAAGATATGCTCTATCAAAAGCAAAAATGATGAAAAAAGCCCAGATTTGGCCGAAAACGCAAAAAAGCAGAAATCTAAACGATTAAGTGCACCTCGAAGAACTTCAAGTATATACGGTCTATTTTGAGACAAATTTGATCGGTTTTGGCCCAGAACTCGAGACATGGTCAAGATATCTTTTATATCACAAGTTTCCGTACTAGTATTATCTCAGGACGCATCGAATGATATTTTTAGCATGCCACAGTGAAGTGGTTTATACTTTACGACTGTATGGAGAAAAGAAGAAAACGAAAAATTGATGAATTTTCAAAATAGACCCAATTGGGTAGCTAAGCGATCCATGTCTGGATCGAATCATTCTACTCCTTGAACCAAGATAAGCCCCTATCAAATAATTAGACTAACATAACTACATATATAGTGTCTTTTCGGGATCCTCGAAACAGGGGCTCGTTTTCGTCATTGCAGAATGTCGGTCAAATTTTTCAACCAGGCATCATCGTGAATCGCTTGGTACTACCAAGAGTCGATGATGTTTTGCTGAAGAGCATGACACTCTAGAGCTTATGTGTCTTAAGCTTATAGAGATGTCGCGATGCGTTTGACACTATCCTCCCTGTATTTCATGAGGGACAGTTCATCTTTTCCCTGCATTTCATGAAAGGACAAATGCCTCTGTATTTCGACGGGGAATTTGTCCTCGCCTGTACTGCGAGGGGTGATCAATTTGTCCCCCTCGATTTTGTATGGGGACAATGTACCCTTTTGAAATCGATGGGGCATAAAATTGCCCCTCGAACAACAGTTGGGGAATTTGTCCCCCATGAAAGGCAGGGCAATATAAACTGTGCTGACATGATATACAGATGACAGCGCGAAAGGCATCGCGACATAGTTTTAGACTGAAGATGCTTAGCCTGAAGAGCGCCATACTCTTCAGGGAAATATCCACTCTTGGCACTACTAAATATTTAATGAAACTTTACTCATTTATCTTTCATTTCCGTAGCGTTTCAAAATTTGAGGCAGTGTACTCTTTAAATCATCCTATGTTCATTTGTGACCGAAATTTCTAAACAAGTACATCAATGTATTTTCTTGTAATATGCTGTACAGTTGTATATTTTCCGGTTCCGGCGAAAATCGTTTCTCGGTTGCGCTTCGAGCAAAAAGACAAAAATCTCACGGAAACCCGAATTCCCGTTGAAAAATTTTAACACTATTCCCTGGAGCTATTGCCTAAACGTACATTTTTATTAAGGTAATGAGTACGTACATTATTAAATCAATACTTTGACCTGTAAAATGAAAGTAGAATAAGCACTTCCCTCAAGACTGTTTTTTTACTTCACCCCAGTTGAAATTGTTTATCGTGACCTGAAATTGTGTTAAGTTAACCTCAAGTTGTGTTAACAAAATAACACAATACCGATGCTTATGACAGTTGCTTTATGTTGGGAGAGGTAATGAGGTAAAGAGTACGTACATTATTAAATCAATACTTTGACCTGTAAAATGAAAGTAGAATAAGCAATTCCCTCAAGACTGTTTTTTTACTTCACCCCAGTTGAAATTGTTTATCGTGACCTCAAATTGTGTTAAGTTAACCTCAAGTTGTGTTAACAAAATAACACAATACCGATGCTTATGACAGTTGCTTTATGTTGGGAGAGGTAATGAGGTAATGAGTACGTACATTATTAAATCAATACTTTGACCTGTAAAATGAAAGTAGAATAAGCACTTCCCTCAAGACTGTTTTTTTACTTCACCCCAGTTGAAATTGTTTATCGTGACCTCAAATTGTGTTAAGTTAACCTCAAGTTGTGTTAACAAAATAACACAATACCGATGCTTATGACAGTTGCTTTATGTTGGGAGAGGTAATGAGTACGTACATTATTAAATCAATACTTTGACCTGTAAAATGAAAGTAGAATAAGCACTTCCCTCAAGACTGTTTTTTACTTCACCCCAGTTGAAATTGTTTATCGTGACCTTAAATTGTGTTAAGTTAACCTCAAGTTGTGTTAACAAAATAACACAATACCGATGCTTATGACAGTTGCTTTATGTTGGGAGAGTTATGTTTCAATTACAGATTTTTCTTCAAACTGATATCGTTCAATCAGGATATGCATAGCAGAGCATGAATTGTATATATTTAAGATATATTTAAGTATTTGAGTTGTAACTTTTGGAATTTCTCACGGCATCACATGAGCAACATTAAATATGTCTAACCGTAAATTGTCTCATAAATACGGCAGACCACGCTGTTGCCTCTTGCTGCTGAATGAAGCCAAACAGGCAGTTATTTTCATCAGCGTAATCCGACGGGATGTTGCATCAAAAACTTGACCCATTGTGAATGGATAATGTGGTGATGACGTAAGACAGTGGAACGCCAAAAATTAATTATATAATTATGGATTATGAGGGCCAAAATCATAATTAATTATGGATGTTGTGTACACTTAGCCGTCCGTGCGACTAACTGTTTTCATTTGACGTTCCCACGCTTTTCATTATAGGTATTCCCATGGTGCCTACTGCAATAGCGCAAAATGGCAAGCTGATTTCAACAAAAAATATCTTACACCACCTCGCCATCAATAACTTACTCCACGCCTACGCACTGCATCTTGTAACAAACGCACAACATCCTCGCCCACAACACCCGACGCTGTAAATCCTTTGGTCCATGTAATCAGCTTGGCACTCGTGAGTCCATCTTGAACGCACGGAAACGAAAACGTAAAGCCCAGCGGAAGCTTAACGCCTTCGATGTCGTGGTCTTCGCTAAACATTGCCAGACAATGTGCGATATGATCGAACAACTGAAACAGTATTAATCTACACTGATAATTATTATTGATTCATTAAGATAAAATAGCGTAGCAACTCTATTCTGCATGCAGATTAAGCATCAGCAAGGAACACAAATGTGCATTTCCCACCACAAGACCGTCGTTGAAATATAAGGAATTCGCCGAATGCGTAACGGAACTCCTGTTGATATGAAATTCGGCATGTCGTTGAGTCTATGAATCGAAATATTTGGCTTCTCCAATGTGGGAGGCTGGCATGTTTCGGTGCTAACCGGCAGAAAACATGCGCCCCCTGTTGGTCCCCCTTGGTAAGATTTTGGCTCCCAAAGGCAAAAGTTTGGCTTCCCTCAAGTAACTAGTATCTACATCGAGATTGCAGAACGTAGCGAAGAATAGGTACACCTACGCCTTTTGCATTCACAGCCAATCAGCTCTCGATAGCATACGTCGATATGCTATACGTGGATATTACACAATACCACACAAGTTAGAAAAAACTAACACCGGCAAAAAGTTTTTCGTGCCCGAAAACCCCTTAAATCCAAGCTATGAGCCTCCCATGACGTCACAATAAAAATGGGAATTTTGGGCCGATGAACAATAGGGGCGCCATACCCCCTTACCCATGGGTCACAAAACATAATCAACACCAGCAATGCGTCTGCCGTGCCCAAAAACTCCCAAGCAAAACTTTTCAGCCGCACAGAACGTCAGAATAAATTTCGAATTATTTTGGGTCGAAGAACCATGAGAGTGTTATACCTCAAACTCCATGAAACGGAGCCTTAATCGCAAAACAACAAAGATGCCTCGGCATTTATCATTTTGCTATAAAATAAAGCCAACCAGAGGAAAAAATTCACAAGTTAAGATAAAAATAACCTTGCTCCGTGAACGGTACTAAAATGGGGAATTGATCATGAGAACCCGAAAATGTTCCTCCGAGATCGAGAGCTAGATATATCCCATGCTCTGAAGAAATTCAGCTAATTCTAAATTCAATATAGCCAAGTCATATCCGAATTTAATTATGGTCGAGTAACCTGCTCACCAGAACCGGTTATAACACTTTGGGGCAAATGATAAATTTTCGACACCACATCATCATTTGGACTGTCGAGATTGATGATGAGAACCCGAAAATATGTTCCTCCGAGATCGAGAGCTAGATATATCCCATGCTCTGAAGAAATTCAGCTAATTCTAAATTCAATATAGCCAAGTCATATCCGAATTTAATTATGGTCGACTAACCTGCTCACCAGAACCGGTCATAACACTTTGGTGCATGATAAATTTTCGACACCACATCATCATTTGGACTGTCGAGATTGATGATGAGAACCCGAAAATATGTTCCTCCGAGATCGAGAGCTAGATATATCCCATGCTCTCAAAAAATTCAGCTAATTCTAAATTCAATATAGCCGAGTCATATCCGAATTTAATTATGGTCGACTAACCTGCTCTCCAGAGCCGGTCATAACACTTTGGGGCAAATGATAAATTTTTGACACCATAGCATCACTTGGACTGTCGAGATTGATCATGAGAACCCGAAAATATGTTCCTCCGAGATCGAGAGCTAGATATATCCCATGCTCTGAAGAAAATGAAATGAAAAGACATTTGGCGTTTCGAAAAGGATTAGTCGTCTGAATTCATGTTCAATAAATATACTTTACGAAGGAAGAAAACTTAACTACAGCTACTATATATATTGCTATTATTTCACACATACAAACGGCATGTGAAAACAATATACAGCTACCGGCGGTGATCTATAAATGAATATAATGGCGATCGCTTAATATACAGTACGCGCCAGAAGTGACCGTCGAATTTGGAGCAGATCGCGAGCGTGCGGCGCGCTCGAGAGTTAGAGACCATTTAAATTAATAATAAATTCTATTTTTAGAACAAATTTATTTCGAGCGAGAGACAGCCATTTTTGGCGGGTACTGCAGATGTCTTTGGCGCACAATTTATATACTAATCTGACCTCTCCATTCACTGAAAAATTTTCCAAGGGGCATGAACAGGGTGGGGGGAGGTAGCCCCTGGTTTTGAACGGAGGGCGCCCGATTTTGACACAGGGCGTTTTGGCAAGAGAAAAACACAGTGTAATAACCCTTTTGATGAAGAGAAAAGCGATTTTGAAGCAAATTTTGGTTAAAATTTGCGAAATTTTTTGCTTCAGAAACGGAATTTTAGTACAAATTTTGATCAAATTTTATGTACTTTGGAACGATTGGAAACAAGAAATTTGTCAAGAGGCACTGAACCGGGGAGCCCAAAATTTTGCCGGGGCGAAACCTGTTTTAAACCAGGGTTACCGAAAAATGCCATGGGCCCCCACCCCCAATTTGTAGAGCCCAACTAGTAACTCTATCGAGATTGCATAACGTAGTGAAGCATAGGTACACTTACGCCTTTTGCGAGCACAGCCAATCAGCTCTCTATAGCATACGTCGATATGCTATATGTGAATATCATACAATACCGCACAGGTTAGAACAAAACTAAGAACAAAAAAATAAGTTTACCATGCCTGAAAACCCCCTAAGTGCAAGCTATCAGCCTCCCAGGACGTCACAAATAAAATTAGGAATTTTGGTTCGACGAACCATGGGGCGCCATACCCCCGTACCCATGAATCACAGAGCAAAATCAAGACCGGCAATGAGTTTCCCATGCCCGAAAACCCCAAGTAAAACTTTTCAGCCGCCCAGGACGTTAGAACAAATTTTCCAATTTTGGGTCGAGGAATCACGAGGGTGCCATACCTCAAACTCCATGAACCAGAGCCTTAATCGAAAAACAAAAAGAGACATCGGCATTTACCATTTTACTATGAAACAAAGCTCACCAGAGAAAAAATTCAAAGGTTAAGATAAAAACTTTGATTCCGTGAAGTGTACTAAAATGAGGTAAAAACCCCTCATTGTGCCTGGTGACCCCGAACCATTGGGCGCCATACACCCGTACCCGTTTAACCATAGGTCATACAGCAAAACCAACACCGGCAATGTGTTTCGCATGCTCGAAAACTCATAAATGAGAATTTTTAGCTGCAGAGAACGTCAGAACAGATTTTCTAGTTTTATGTCGATGAAGCACGATGGTGCCATTCCTCAAAAACAATAGCTCCAGAACCGGAGCGTTAATCGAAAAACAAATAAGAGCCATCGGCATTTATCATTTTGCTATGAAATAAAACCATCCAGAGAAATAAATTCGAAAGTTAAGATAAAAATAACCTTACCTCCGTCCAGGGTACTAAAATGTGGTAAAAGCCCCACATTTTGACCCCTAGTCCCGTAACCAGACCCCAAATCAAATACGCTGGGAATGTTCACGTTAAATCCACTATGTCAGTTTGAATGAGCCCAAGATAATGGCAATCGGTTAAGTCGTTCCCGGGTTATGGCAGATCACACACACACACACAGACGGAATTTGAAAGCTTTCACCCCTGCAACACACAATCTCTTAGAAACACTGATTTTCTCCAGCCAGAACATAAACTAGTTGCGTGTCGCTCATCTGATAATAAATCCCGTAATGGCCATACATTACTTACTGGTGGCTAATAAATAGCGATCGTCATTTAAACTGGTTGCGTGTCGCTCATCTGATAATAAATCCCGTCATGACCATACATTACTTACTGGTGGCCAATAAATGGCGATCGTCATTTAAACTGGTTGCGTGTCGCTCATCTGATAATAAATCCAGTAATGATCATACGTTATATACTTACTGGTGGCCAATAAATGGCGATCGTCATTTAAACTGGTTGCGTATCGCTCATCTGATAATAAATCCCGTCATGACCATACATTACTTACTGGTGGCCAATAAATGGCGATCGTCATTTAAACTGGTTGCGTGTCGCTCATCTGATAATAAATCCAGTAATGATCATACATTATATACTTATTGGTGGCCAATAAATAGCGTTGTCATTTCTGAATGTTCGCATGCGCTGGAAAGACCTTGCTCTATGCTCTGATCACGCAATGCTGACAGCTCGTTTTCGTTGTAGAACGACAGCCGTACCTGTATCTGAACCTACATTTTGATTCGATGTCTCTAGGCTCACAAGACATGACATTCGGCAATTCTTTTCATCTGTACTTGCGCACAACTTTGCCATTATAGCACCAACAAATGATAACAAAACGCTATGACCATATATTAATTTCAAACGCAATACTTAGCCCGTGTCATGTGAACTTAAAACCTTCCAAACAGTGTAAAAAGTTCTGGACTAGTATAGACTCTAAAAATGTTATTGGCGAACGTCTAGTAATTATCCGAGCGCAAGTCAGGTGCATGAGAAATCGCATTCGGGCGTCCATAAAAGCTGATCGGGAACGTTATTGAAATGATATTGGTTCGGAAATAAAGCGGGCAAATACAATTCATGACAGTAAAGCACTCTATCGCGTTATTAACACTGGCAGGTGCAGTCGAGTTAGCGATCTCCTCAAATCGTTCAACGGTGCACCGATCATCAGCACGTCGAAAAACTTGACGAATGGGTTTCCTACTTTGACAATTTACTCAAAAAAACCCCCATCAATAATGTTGGTTTCAGTAACTTTAGTGGCTTTGTTGTTGTGACACAAGAACGTCACACGTTGGAAGAACTTAAACTTGTGATCCGTGACCTCCAAAGCGCCGGACTAGAGCGGCATTACGTTTGATGCTTTTAAAGCGACACCGGACGCGTTACTCTGCCAAATGCTGAGCCTTATCCATCTTATTTGGCGACATGAACGATTGCCGGAAAAATAGGAATGTGCGCTTACGCTTCCGCTTTATGAAAAGGCTATAATGCTTTGTTTTCGATGTACCGTCGCCTATCCTTTCTCAAATCGGTTTTTAAAAACCTTCGAACGGGTTGTCCTATGACGCTTACGCGATGTTATAAACGATGAACTCCGGACAGATCCAAATTGCTTGAAACGGGTCATGAATATGGTCAGTCGTCCATCGTATATTTTGTTGACTCATTGACAGGATTCGATTCAATAACTCGTGGTGGTTTGATGTATGTTTTAGAAGAAATCAGTATTCTTGTTAAATATATTGAGCTTATTCGCTGCATTTATCGCAACACAAATAGTAACGGTATTTCGCAACGGGTTCTCCAAATTGGGGGGTGGTGGGGCCCTGGGAATTTTCGGTACCCCCTGGTTCAGAACAGGTGCCCCCCGGTTCATGCCCCCTAGCAAAATTTTGGGCTCCCCCCGGTTCACCGGCTCCTCGAAAATGTTTTTGTTTCCAATCAGTCCAAAGTACATAAAATTTGATCAAAATTTGTACTAAAATTCCGTTCCGAAGCCAAAAATTTCGCCAAAATTTGCCTCAAAATCGCTTTTTCTGTCCATCAAAACTATTTGGCAGTGTTTCTGACACGATTTTTAAAACGTTTTTCTCTTCGAAAAAATGTCCCCTGGCAAAATCGGGCGCCCCCCGGTTTGCAAGCAGGGACCCCCTGGTTCATGGCTCCTGGCAAAATTTTCAGCGAATGGAGAGCCCAGTCGTATACGGGTTTACATACGATATTTCTAAAAGAGTTGCTATAATATCTGGTGTTCGCCAAGGGTCGAAGCTTTCGCCTACCTTTTTAACTGTGAAATTAACTTGGGTCCTTAAAAATGGTTTAGACAGTACACACGAAGGCGTCAAACTGCACCCGTCGAATGTTTGTTTATTTCACTTAGATTTTGCTGGCGCTATTGCGTCAATAGCACGAGCATAGCGAAGAATTCTTACTGGTCAGAGTGGTAAATTTCGACGATGTCAGCTTCTGGGTTTTGGGGTTTGACACACACAACTCAACTTTGGCTGGGCGAATTGACTCGCGTAATAGCTGAATTGAAGTCTTAAAATGTCTATTTGAGACGAAAAAAAACGGATTCTAACTCTTTCAGCCGTACACGTAGGCTGAATGGGCTTCGGTTGGGTCAAAAAGGTTCGATAAAAATAGTATGGGGCGTATCTCGATAAATGGTGCAAATATGTGAGCCAGGTTAGGACAGTTTTGTAGAGCAGCAAAAGCTCTAAGACTCTGTTATGACGCGGTAACTGGGTCAAACGATGTTGAGAAATCAGCCCATGAGACCAATAATATACAAACAAACTATTCATGCTCTATATGACTACACATACTGCGCTGCTATTGTCACTATTTGCTCTGCAGGGTTGGGTCAAAATGGGTTTTTGAATAGCGAATGAGACCAAAAATGAACTAAAATAGCAAATCCGCAAACGCTCAAGTTACATTGTTGTTATTAGTCTCATTCTATAGCCGGTATCTACGCTGAAGGATTGGATCAAAAGAGGTTTTTGAATAGGCTGATGAGACCCAAAATACACAAAACGGCAATATCTCCATAATTCATGATGCTATATGAATGCTCTATTGTCATATTTTGCAGAACAATTTATTCTGCATAAAGCAGAATGCTGCTGGAGATGTGCTGCTATTGCTATTATTTACGCTACAATGTTGACTCAAAATGGGGTTTTCAATTGGTCTATCAGATCAACAATACAAGCAAACGGCTTTATCTCCAGAATTATATGTGCGTTATTGGTTTCATTTTGCAGACCAGTTCTTTTTCAATTATTGCAATTCCGTGAACAGGCAATTAACGGGTATATATTGATTGATTGATTAGGTCGTTGAATCACGGCAGGTGTCATGCTGCTCAAAGGGAATATTGGACTAGATTGTCGCGACATTAAAAAGCGGTGTCTTTAGCTCCTTTCGGAACGCCACAATGTCGTCAGAGGACGCACAGCAACGGGATGGTCGTTACAGATTACAGGTGCATGACATTCGAAACTGGCATAGGAGCTCCTTGAGACCACCAGTTGGAGAGAGATGAAGAACCGATCATTGTCACAAAGCTGACGTTTACTCGTCAAATAATTGGGACCGCAGTCACGGAGATATTTATAGGTAATGTAGGCTAATTTAAAGATGGCGCGACTCAACCATCAAGGCTGCATGACTGGTATTCGTCTCATGTTTTACGTTGCTGCTCATCATAACTGCGTTCTAAATTACATATTGAACTTTCAAAATTTGCTAACTTGGCGATGAGACAAGCCAGCAGTTTTAATATTACCTGGAAAAGCAATCCCGTATATACCATTTTAATAATGTTAACGAAAAAATGCGATACTAACCTCTTCCGTTTGGTACCGAACGAACGTACGATGGCAACATTTTGATTACGGCCGTGGCTTCGTCCCGCAGACCGTGCTCCATATTAGCGAGCATCCCAACCCATGATGCATCGAGGAACTAGTATTGTTCTTCGTGTTGTAAATATACTGTAATCCAGAAAAAAAACGGTTCCGCACCGTTCTAATGTTAACGCAAAACGCCCCAACTAACCTCTTCCGTTTGGTACAGACCGAACGTAGGATGGCAACATTTTGATTACGGCCGTGGCTTCGTCCCGCAGACCGTGCTCCATATTATCGAGCATCGAACCATAATCTCCCGTAGGGTGTCATCGTCGAGAACAAACGGCTTCAGGGCTTGTTGAATCTAAAATTATAAGTCACAAGAAATAATCATTGTCGTTGTCCTAATGTGGACGTGTTTGTTATGGCTAAAAACACACTAGCTTATATATTGTTTTCATTTATGCAGCTGCTTGGCGACAACCAATATTTGGTAGTGTTGTGCCACCCAGCCGAGTGACACAGTGTTCCCAGACCAGTCTTATCATCATAGGGTTGTCGCGTATCGGAAACGTTTGTGTTGCAGAATGTTGTTAATAAGAAACTAAGACCAGGTTGCTAAAAATATACCTGCTAATCCAGTTTCCCTAACAAATATCCCTTTACGACTTTAGCTGAAAACGACACCAAACATGAGCTAACCTGATATATAACTTTTGCAATTGTAATATGTGTATCTTTTGCTCCAACATTTGCTTGACAACAAACTGAGAAAAGAAACAAAATTGCGAAAAAAGAATAAGAACAGTAAAAAGAGTAAAGAGTAAAAACTTAAGTAAAAGTGTTTTAACAGCTGCAGCGTCCGCAAACAAATTGAAAAACTTCAAACAGAAAGTACCAGAAAAATTTATTTATTACTCTGTTACAACGATTGCTCAAGTTTGCCTAAACAAAAATATCCCAGACAGAATGGTTATCTCAAATGGGTATGAAATTTGTCGCAAGGGTAAACAGATCGCCGGGTTAAAGATATGTAAACGGGAATATCTGAGCTTCCGAAAAACGCCAGAGTACTAATAATCATCTATAATGTTGTTGTCTAGATAGTACTTCAACTACTTGTCATTTATGCCACTAATGAAAATAATGTTTTGTACCTAATTCTCACTAAGCCATGACAATTTTTTTTGTGAAACATTCTTGGCTTCAGCTTATTTTGTTCGAGAAAACAATTTATTGCAAAAGACAGAACAAATTCAGATTTAATTCTAGAAAGCTGAACTTCTGAAAATGAATACCATTCTTATATTTATTGATTGCGGTAACTTGTTCCGTTATGGTATACACAACGCGTGCTATTGTTTCTTACATCAGCTGACTGCGGTATGCTGTTCTGTTGAATGTATGGCATACACACGACGTGGTGTTGTTTCAATGATACATTGTTATTTGACCGCGAGTCATTCGCTCTTAAGGAACACCAAAC
This sequence comes from Trileptium ribeirensis, assembly GCA_030248225.1. Lineage (NCBI taxonomy): Eukaryota > Metazoa > Nematoda > Enoplea > Enoplida > Thoracostomopsidae > Trileptium > Trileptium ribeirensis. Next base: position 30,763 of record JASANE010018930.1, read on the forward strand.
CACGCTCACTGACAAACTGAAAATATCCTTCTTATATTTAGCTCACTGAGCAAAAGAAATATAACGTTTGAAAAATTTTTAGCGCACAACAGGTCAAACGATCATCATCAAAACTGAAATTCGATAAAAACAATTTCGAAATTCAGACGAAAACAAGAGAGTAAAGTTCTAAAGTCGCGACACAGAAACAGTTTTAAGTATTTATGTTAATAACATTTGTTAATATGAATATATACCTTTAATATATAAAATTTATTTAATATATGTATTAAATGTAGCCGAAAAAACACTGCAATCTTCTGCTGTGACAACGTGTATAAATATATCAATAGGTTGTTAAGCTCCAATGCACGAAAATTAACACGAATACTCTTATGGCTCAAAATTTGTTTTTAAGAATAAAAATGGCACATCTTCGAACTCAAAACATGCGACAAAAATCTCTCAAATATCAATCGTTTACACCAAAAACTTATATAATATATATACTAGTAGACTTTTAGACAAAACCTGCTATACATGATTCGTGGATACAAACCAACTTTTTGGCTGCAGACAACTTGGCTATCGGACTCCGATTCCACCCATTTCGAACAACACAACTCTGGTCCAAATGTGGAAACAGTGTCACAATCGGGAGGCAGCAGCGGTGTAGGCACAGTCATCACTACGTAACAACGGTTGAGATTTATGACAACGTTATGCGATTATGTTATCAGTTATTTATAATTTATATAGATATATACAGTCGCTATAAACAGCATAATATTTAATTAAGTACAAGATAATAACTAAACCATGAAGAACGCAGTGACTATTTGGAGGTTCCATTTTGAGTTAGCTGAGCTTTGAAGTCACAGAAAATGGTTAATACGGCTGCAATACCTTAAGTGCATTTTTAGTACACATTAAACCTGCAAGACCATTTACTTGTTAATGAAATGACCTAAAGATGAAAGAACTCCCAAGAAAAAATTCAAAGTCACACATCAATTTTCCACATTGTATACCTCTGTATAGTATTCAGCATCATCCAAAACCTAAGAACCATTCTGGCCCTTGCGTAGAACTGCGTTGAACAAGCCATAAAATTTGGCTATTTCTGCATTTGGAATTATGGGCATTGTCTTATCGTGTTGGATACAGTACGACTTTAATGCCAGCGTTAATTTGATGCTATACGGCTAAATTGTTTCATATGAACTGCCAAGTTACACTTGCGGCCTCCAGTACCCACTAAATTAAGTTAATAACCGCCCGGAGGTCCAAAAAACTATATTTTCGTAACATACCCCTCGCAATATCTAATCTAATTGCGCCAACAAGTAAACTTGACAATTCCAACGACGTTGTGATGGCTATTTTATTTCATACCAAGCCTCCCATACCTGTAAAAATTGGACAAAATAACCCTTGTTCTCAGAATTTCGATAAGTTCAACGTTGTTCTCCTACTTACCTAAAGACGATTTTAAAAATAGTTAATTTCAATATCGAACAAATAACCAACAATAGAATATCCTATGTGATACAATACGACATTAATATCAGTGTCACTTTACTGATCTACATATTACTAGCATTATAAGAGTTAATTTTAATAGTCATAAATGTTACATTTCTGATTTGCTTTAATTGAAATAACTTGTATGAAAATATTTAGTCTAAAATATTCGGTATTGGTTATTCTGTTTGAATATATTGATGGTAACGTCAGCGAAACGAAAAAGCGATTAAGGAACAATGTGATCGAGATTACAAACATCATAGCACTTCCAGCCATTAATCAGCCATTTGACTTGAGTTCATCTGATTTGATCGCCATCGAATCTGTCTTTTCGACTGTTCATCAAATCAAAACTAAGACAGAACCGCCTTCGATAGCTATCGTATTTGTTCGCAAACATAATGTGTCGAACGTCATTAGTAACGGCAAAGAAGAACTTAATTTTCGTCGCAATAGAAATAAACGAAATCTGATCATATTAGCGCCACAAAATGAGTCTAAAAACAAAGCGTTATTAGTTATTTGCAGAATTGCGAACGAATATGTGCCGTGCTGTTATTCAAGTTATCGGGTTTGTGGAACCGGTGAGAACGAACAAATATAAGTGCGATGCACCAAAATTGCGTCGTTAAAGCTATTTTTTTCAGGAAAGTCGGCTTAGCATAAAGCGCATATGTATTGGTTAAGACGACAGCTTAGTATAACCAACCATATATTAAACATTTGCTAAGAACTACAGATCATAGTTTAATCACCGAGATAATTTTGCTGATTTCGCTATATACGGCTTCCGTTTGGAAGTACTGTTTGTATTGCCAAGCCTATTTTATAAACTTATTTAGATAATTTTTGTTGTAATGATGGCGACTAGTTTGGAATGTTTTAGATGTATTATTTCCACTCTAGCATAGTAACTCAGCTGCGGGAATTGTCAGGTTCTTTTTCAATTGGTTGGGTGGGTATGTTGCGACGGTTTTGATGTAGGTTAGGGTGGCTACAAATTATTACAGCGCCATAGTCGTGATAGGTTAGGGTGGCTACAAATTATTACAGCGCCATAGTCGTGATTGGGCTGCTACATTAGGATCTTCGGTTACTTTACATACCCATTGTAGCTAATGTATACTGATCTAACTAGTCTAAAATTTTCTTTTTCTCTTTTCCCTCCAATTTTTGTACGTTACATAAGGACAGACGGCTGCAGCGAGTGGGAGTATTCCAGCAATATACCATCCTCGCTGCTAAGATTTCCGCACATATTTAATATCCTTGTCGCTTGGGTATCCTACCGCCTCATAATCACAGTAACCTTTTATGGCCGTCGGCTTAATTATGCATATGCACACTGATCTATCTAGTCGAAACCGCAGCAAATTTTTTTCTTTTCCCTCCAATTTTTGTACGTTACATCAGCACAGAGGGTTGCACCGAGTGGGGATATTGCAGCAATATACCATCTTCGCTGCCAAGATTTCCGCACATATTTAATATCCTTGTCGCTTGGGTATCCTACTAATCACAGTAACCTTTTATGGCCGTAGGCTTAAATTGTTGGCATGTTAAATACGAAACGAAGGAAAAGAATAGTATTCAGCACATTTTCAGGGTATATCAGCTTACCCCCAGAAGCAATTTGGGCTATGGATGTACCAGGGAGTAACCGGAATTCCGGCTCCGGCGAAAATCGTGTTCCGGTTGCGGTTCCGGCAAAGGCCAAAAACCATACCGGAATTCCGGTTTAAAAAATTTGTTTGAAATTTTCCACGTTCTTTTCTTCATTCTGTAATCCAAACATATGTAATATGTATTATATATACAATGATCAAGCTATACAACCAAGCAAAAGAAAAGGTTAACTAAACAATTTGCCGTGTGAAACGTAAGTAAGGCACATAATTAGAGCAGGAATTTTTCATAATAACCTGCAGGAGTTTGTTAAATCAAATCCAGGTCGATGCTTGTAGCAGCTATTTTACACATCCAGAAGTCTGTGGGATACGTTTGAATTAAACCGGTCCAACTCGGTAACAGAGCATGGCTTACGCAGAAGTACTTAGGGTATGCTTGGCTAACATAAATTGCGTCAAGCAGCCGCCAGTGCGCTTGTTAACTTGGTAAATCAGTCTAAATTGAAGTAAACTAACGTTATCTGCAACGCAGCTAGAAACTGCTTTCTTGGCAATAAACTGTATTTATGGAAACTGTGCGAGCAGCATCACAGTGTGTCTCATTTATAGCATTCTGATTAGAAAGTTATCATCATGATCTAACTGACGGGCACTGTTTGTCCAACGCTAGCCTAAACAGTGTCTCTGGCCACTGATCAGAAAATTACCTTCAATCTAGTATTTTCTCTTAGAATCATATAAACCAATAATTTTAAGTTTTCTACAGAATAACATGTAACAAACGTATGTGTAGTAAAGGGAGGCGACTGGAGGCAGAGCGAAAGTATGTATTCTACGCTCCAAGCTTTGTAAGCACATTCGATTTGACGCAGTATACGCAATGGTGTATAGTGGAAGACATTTTTTGCTCTGAATGTCCAAAAACCGACATATTTGATCGATAAATAAACATTATTAGCTTCCCCAGTCTCTTTAAAGTTTCAGAAAGGCAATAATACCATTGCAATACATTAAGTTTAATGTAAAAGTTATTTTTAATGCATTTTAAATCCACTATACCTTCATTTCTTCCATCAACTGTTTTACTATATATAAATTTCGAAGACTAGGTTCCGGTTCCGGATCCGGTTTAAACGGACGGTTCCGGTAAATTTCGGTTCCGGTTATTCCCTGGAATGTACATATGACTCCATTACTCAATGCTTCCTACACACGAACCCTAGGTTTATTCCAACGCCGGTATCACTTGTGCATCTTGGTTTCTAACATTTTATATTTGTATACTTAGAGTTCGGAATACAAACAGTCTACCAACTATCGCCTTCTATTCACCCAAAAGGTAATAATTTAGTGTTTCGATTTCTCATTTTGCAACAGGATATACCGATAATTCTTCGAATTCGGCTGTTTGGCCATGTTGTCCGTATGGATCCAGGTCACCTGCCTTATCGCATACTTCAAACCGCCATACCAAAAACTTGGTCTCGCCCCAGAGGTCGTGCACCCATGACATAGAAGCGGCGGCGTCTAAATGACTGCGAACTGCATTTCCGGATCGTCTCTAACCCCCGCTGGAAAAAAGACGCTATCAACATCATCACAACAGATGCAAACGAAAAGATATGGAGCAGCATGCTGAACATGGAGGCGCCCCACATCCGTGGTGTCAGGTAGAGCAGATAGAAATACATAGCTAGTAGATATATACACATATAGGACTTATAATAAATATATATTATTTATATAGAAAATATAAGACATATGGTTTTATAAAGCATATATATAGTAGGCATATTAGGGCCACGTGCCTCACCAAGTATGAATGCCAAGCGTGATACAAAAATAGTGCCAGCCCCCACGCCATGTTACTGGTCTGTCACTTGGTAGAAAGTATGGCCAGGGGGGCATGAACCGAGGGCATTTTGCCAGGAGAAAAACAATTAAAAATCGTGTCTGAAACACTGCTAAAACGCTTTTGATAGAGAAAATAAAAAGATTTTGCAGCAAATTTGACAAAAATTTGCGATGTTTTTGCCTTCCGAACGGAACTTTAGTACAAGTTTTAATGAAATTATATGTAGGACCGATTGGAAATAAAAAAATTTACCAAGAGGCAATGAACCGTGGGAGCCCAAGATTTGACAAGGGGATGAACCGGGGGTACCTGACTTGAACCAGGGGAACTGAAAAATGCCAGGCCCAATATTTAAAGAGACCAGTGTAATGATAAATCGATTGATTTTAGCACGTAACTTGTTAGATAGTTTATCGATCAAGGGTGCCTCTCGTAGCTTTTAGTTTGGTTGAGGTCAGGTTATGGTATATGATTAACAGTTCGACCTTGACATTGATATGCAGTGCGATATGATCTAATGTTTATACGGGACATTTGATATGGATCTCAAGTGTGAATATGGCTTCCAGGCATTGCTGCATCGATATGATAAGGACCGTTGGGCGTCAGAAATATAGACGTGGCATAATAACCGATATTGAGTAACAACTTATTTAACTAGTGAGCGAAAAAAGGAACTGTGTATAAACACATTTAATATGGCTCGCTATACCACGGTCCCCTGAGCTATGAGTTCCCTGACCAATTTAACACATTGTGGAAAGGTTTTTGAATTCTTCTGGGTGAGTGAGAGGGTAGGTACCAGTATAAAATCCACTGCGTGTTCCGTAGCCATAAGTCTGTGCCTTCTGCAGAAAGTAGATGAGCCGGCGGCACTACGGGTATACAAGCGTGGAACACATCGTCTTGGTTCCCAGCCCAGCGGACGGTTTCTTACTGCTTGACACATTTAGCTTAAACTTTATCGAGTACGTATTCAACTCCACTGTTGCTCACCTCCAAGCCAAATCCTATATTGTAAGGTTTGGGTTTCTTCCCATTTACTGGAGACATATAGGCTCAGCTCCTCTGCGTATGCACAAGGAACACAACTGTAATAACGAGCGCGTCTTACTCTCCGGCTGCAAAACTAAGCGCCTTAGGCCCAGAACACTACCAGTAACAGGAAAACTTAGGTCTACTGGTACATTCGTGTAGGGAAGGCAGTACATTCGCTCTACGGCTGCAACAGCCGCTAGCACTGGTTATTGCGTTTTACCTGCCCATCCGATGTGTCACTCTTGCTAAGATCTTAAGTTCGCGAACCGAAAATGATGTCATTACAAAGGTAACGCGAACCAAATATAATATCGATCTAATAACTATCGCATCCCAAAAAACAAACGAAAGCTAAAATTACGGCACAAAACTAGTCAAAAAAATTTCAACTACTGAGAGTGTACAAAACCGCAAACTTGATAAAATCACAAGTCAGACTGAAATGAAGGTTAAAAATAGTAATAACAGCAATATAGCTAATTTGTAACAATATACATATAGG
>JASANE010018932.1:0-11513 GCA_030248225.1 Trileptium ribeirensis
GCATTGTATATGATTGTTTCTGCTTCTATTATCTTTTCGCCCTTATCAGGTAATTCTTTTTATGCCTTGTCAGCTCGTTGTTTCTGCAAGTTATGTCGTTCGATACCTAACGTAGAAAATTTTGTGCTAACTACATATTCAATCATTGTGTGATACAGATTAACGCGAACTTCTTTTTTCTACTTATTTTGTATAAAATGTAAAGCTGTTTTAAAACATGCGTAACCTTAGTGTCTTGATTTGCATGTATGTTTGGTGGTAACGATAGTGTATATCGGTAGGCAATTGTCGCACTTATAACATCATTGTTGATATTGTATAACGGAAAACTTATGCCATCAACATGATCTAAGAAAGAACTGATGTCCAGTAACCGAGTGAAGAAAGGCTAACCGCAAAGCTATCAGATTAAAGTAAACTCAATATTTGCAGAAAGTAACTACTTTGTGCTGCACAAAAATAAGTCTTCAATACAAAATGAAAGACGACTTTGTCAACTTCATTCGAAAATGTAATAATTACAGATTTTCGCCTATCATTCTATAATTTGTTACGTGGTCCCATAAAAATATTCCAAATTGTTTCACTTTGTGTCAAATCTGTTGTTCTTGATTTCATGTTGGTGAAAACTACTGAAGTACATTGTGCTATAAAAAGACAAAACCTAGTCTTGCCAGCTTATTAAAAGTTTTATAAGCACAAACTGAGACGATCTAGTACCTAACTTTGGATTACTTTGTTGTGTACTGGAAGCTTAGGTTCTCAAAAATGTTGGGCACTTCATTTATCAGGAAAAAACAGGTGTCGTCTGTCTCGTGCCCAATGACCCCATTACTAATCCAAAAAAATCGGAACACTAGAGGATTTTTGTCGCGGTTACAATTATAGGTATTTTTGAACCGCTTCGTTGAATGTCGAAGGGTACCAAAATTGTCGATAAAGGTGATATTGCCTGAAGGGTATAACAGAAAGGACCGTATTAGAGCTATCATGTACTGTTGGACATAATTGTTCAATAAAGGACATTGCGCGTGTTAGCATACTGTCATATAAATTAATGCATAGATCATGATCATACCACATGGTTCATTCTCATATGATTACCACATTCTCTAGTAAAAATTGCATGATTTAAAAACAGTCTGGATAGTAAAGCATTAAAAACGCAGGCTGATGGGGTCCGCTAGCGCACAAGTATACAACGAACGATTGCCACCACTGGCCGTAGGTCGATTCTTGTGTTACTTTTATGTTATATATCTGATAAAGTTTTGAGAACTGAGTTAGAAAATGATTTGGTTAGAAAAGGATAATAGCAAAGTTTAAATCCTGTGTTACTTCATTGAAACGGAGCGACCGGAGTTTCCACCAGTAACTTTGCTACCTGAAATCGTAAAACATTTATTTTTGTCCGTCTGTGGAGATAACTCGTTACCGGATGGATGGATGGATGGATATATGCCCTTAAATTGCTTTATGCTAATTTAGTCTATAGTAATTTTCCCTAAAACATCACCCTTATGTGCCCTAAAATATCAGATGTTACATCAGAAGTTGACCCGAAATATGACAGGGCTATAACTATAAAGGGAAATTGACAATATATTGTCTCATAACGTCGCTACAATGTTACAAGATTGAACATGAATGTGTCATGCTATGGATCATCAAACAATAGCTCTTCGTATCAACATTAAAAATCCAAAAGTCTGGTCGGAAAATTGCTCGTTTTGCAATGTAATACAGATCCTTGTTTCCAAAATCGACATGTGTTTCAATAATATTTGTTTACATTGTGGATCAGTAATTTTAACGTAAACCATAGCTAATCGAAAAAGTGAAATTGACATTTTAGGGTAAAAATTTCGATCATGTATGCTAAAACTATCAGGCTTGAAAGATTTAAAAATGTAAATTTTCCAGCGACAGTGTTGAAATTCTGTTCTCGGACCGTATTTAATAATAACATATATTTCCCGTGTCAGTGACCGAATTCCGTCAATATATATCATAATCCTGCTATATAGACATTATTATAAAATGTGGGTTCTGGAACAAGATCGACAATTTGACAACTTCCCCAGTTGCCAATTATGATTCATCAGACAATCATTTAGCTAAACTGTTGAGCGATAAATTGCTTTTCAGCAAATCATAGGTTTCAGATTCAGATTATTAGACAACTAAAAATATATATAAACTCGCATACAGATTGCAGATATATTAGTAACAATAATAACAACTGAAAACAGGTTCCAACCGAGCTTCCCACTGGAGCGCTATATTTTTAGCGCCGACGATGAAAAGAGTGTTCTTGTTTTTCAATTTTTCAAGTTTCTCAAATTTTTTAAGCGGCACCAATTAAAGTTGATGTCAGATTCAGGAGTGTTCAGCAGTATTTTGAACCTCAAAAAGTTCTCATCAGCCGCACGGATTTCTGCAGTCATGAAGCAGACAAAATTTCCCAAAAATTTTTTGAAATAACGCACAATGCTGCACACCAAGCTACAACCTGGAACGAAGTATAGCAATAACAGTATTGCCTCTCTGTAACTTTGGGACTGAAGAGGCTACTAATGTTTATTTATCGACTAACATGTCGGTTTTTGGACCACCGGAGCAAAAAATGTCTTCCCCTATAAGCTGAATGTGTTTGTATTGCAAGAAGCATAGACAACACTTTCCCTATGTCTCTAATCAATCGCATACCTTCAGCAGAGACGTTGGTTACGCGTTATCCTGTAGGAAACTTGAAATTATTGGTTTATATAGTTCCAAAAGAAAACAGAAGGTATACTATAGTTTTCTGATCAGCTGTCAAAGCCAATGTTTCGGCTAGCGTTCAGCAATCAGCGCCCGTCAGCTACATGATGATGACTTTCTGATCACAATGCTATAAGTGAGACAAACTAATACTGCACGCAAAGTTTCAACAAAGACAGGTTGATACCATGGACGCAGTGTATGGCTGCGTTTCAGATATGTTATTTTACTTTAATGTGGACTGATTTACAAAGTTTACAATGGCATTGACTTGCGTATGACTCAATTTATTGACCAAGCGTACAGCTAAGTAGTTATACTCTGTTACTGGGTTGGACCGATTTAACTCTAACATACACCACAGTCTTCTGAATAGGTAAAATAAATTCTACAAGCATCGACCTGTAACAAACTCCTACAGGGTCGAGATGAAAAATTCCTACTGAAGTTATGTGTCATACTTACGACATATCTAGTCAAAAAGCTTTTGTCGAACCTTTACGCATAGACTAGAAGTGATGTATTTATTAAAGCACGTCGTCAAACATGCTGGCCTATCACCTCGCGTGGCACAAACAGACAATGCTACCGAGTTCAAAGCATCTAAACGTTATACATTATTCGGCTAATAGTTCTATAAAGCTAATGCTGAAAGGTTTATTAGAACTCTGAGAGGAAAAATGAAATATCACGACCAAATCAACTCATCGTTGTATGAAATTTTGCAAGATTTGATCCTATCATATAATTGTAATTTCTATTGGTGTATTGGACTTTTGCCTAAAAGTGCGGATTGCAGTGCTGTAATGCATAACAAAATACTAGAAATCAAGGCTAAAGCGAGAAAAAGATCGTTGAAGTTGAAGCTCGATGATATATATAGTTAGGATCCTCAATCAAAAGTTAGTTTTGCCAACGGGAACGAGAACCGATGAACATCAGAAACGTCTAAAATTGTGTTTTATCAAATTTGAAATCCTCCCGTTTATAAATTAGAAGATATGCGTAGTGAAAATCTGAACTGTAAATATTATAGACAAGAGCTGCAAAATGTTCTTAGCATTTGTAATAGAATCGGTAATCTACGTAACTGTTTACTATATTCGTTATGTCGAACAGTGAACGTCCGTTAAAATTCTCAGATCTTAAATTGTTGCGTGAGATACACTGTTCCATGTATTAAAGGCAGTAGCAGTGACGATTATGTTGTGCGTCGCTACGGATGAGCCGTCAAAACGGCTTTCAAAGCAAACCTCAGTAAGCTATCGAAACATATTTAGCGAAGTTCTCATGAACTTGCACTACAGTTTCTGCAATACCATTGATACGAAGACAGACAATGAACGATTCAAAGACACTTGGAAAAAGGAATGAGGGCAAGAAGAAAAGAGGATGACAATCAAAAGAAGTATTACAATCAGACTAAAGAGCCGGAAGGCGCAAACGATTAGTGCAGTTATATATTTTATGTGTATTGAAATGTTTCATGTTTTGTTTATCTCTGTACAAATTGACTTTGAATAAATAAATCGTTGCATTAATGGAGTACACTGAATTGGGTAGCTTCTATGCATCGATGACAGATTACACTGAAAACAGATGTTGCAATTATACCGTGAAACTAATGTCGCAACTACAATTAGAGCGCGGCAAATGGGATGTTGGCTTAACCGAACTAATACATCCAGCGTATTTTAAATGTGACTAACGGCAAACTTCTGGTACAAATGGTCTGCAGGTGGAATTTAATTTTTAAAATGTGAAACTCATACTTTTCAACATATAGAAGACGACAACCCTAGTCAGCTAGCTAGTTGGATTCCCGTTACAGTCACAGAAAGCCACTATAAGATGACGAAGAGCTAATCGTAGCGTTGACGAAATTGGCGGCGCTGCACATCTAAAATTCAGTTACCATGACAACGTACATGGAATCAAACCATATTAGTTTCAAGGAATTACGATAAAAAGCTTTTTGGTGCAAGAAATGTTTTCCTCTACGGCTTTATCCCAAACATAGTGTATAGGGGCAACGCATCCGCGTTAACAGCGCCACATGAACCAGACCATGCAGCTAGTATAACGATTCTTTATTTTTATTCCCCCAAATTGTTGGAGATACAGACATGCCGTTAGTACGGATGATACCTCGATTACATTCACCTGCATCGGCTTCAACTTCCCAAACAAATGTTCGTCTTAATTATTCTCGGCCGCACTGTCGTTGTTTCAAGGTATAATCAGCGCAATCAAAAGTTATATAAATACATATACCGGCGACCCGGTGCATTTTAACAATAAAGGCAAAGTTATTGTAAAATTGCATTTTAAACGTTCCAAGTATTAATTGAAATTAATATTAATTCGAAAGAAAGACTGCATGGATTTAGAGAAGATATATGCCAGCGGAGCTACAGTCTATGTTTGATTATTGCAACACTTGCCCGACCGTATCAGCTACACGGTTTGTAGCACCTCATTTGGTTAAATGCGTGGCGCAAACAATACTTTTGAAGAAAAGTATTTCCGATAATAAATGTGTATCAAAACTCACGAAAGCCAAAGGGTTTATAAAAATTGGCGAAAAATGTAAGTAAATGCATTGCTACAGATGTAACTTCATCGGCGATGGAAAAACTGACAAACGGAAACTGTAACAAAATAATACGATTGTAGCATGCGTCTACGGAAAACAATAACATGGAAATTTATGTCTACAGATACGATGAATAAGTTTTCCCCATTTATTCTTCGGAAAACCGAAACAGTGACAGTACAGTAACACTTTAATTTTAGCAACCGCGACAGATTCTCAGTTTTGTTGGATATAACATTTCGATGCTCTTGTGTATAACCAACGAAAATTCTTTTGTTTCAACTGTTTGGTTCAGCAGTGTTCTCACCGTAAGCTCGCGCTACACAGGCAGCGAAGTCAGATAAATGCAATTGCTATTGATAGCCAACCAAAGAGTCGAACGACCTGAAATTCATCTACTGAAGAAAAATGCTTCGTCACCTTTGCGCGTTTTACGCCGAATTTGACTGCATGCTGCTGTCATTTAGCGGCTACACACTTGCAAAGCTGTATCGTAAAGCGTGAACCAAATGGAATACGTACCGTGCGAATTTTGGCTATATTCAACTGAAACAATGCTGTCAATCTGCTGCACCAAGTATTGTAACACCAGTTGTTTAGCGTAAGTCCACTTTCGGTTCGTACACCAATGTTGTTCTTTTGTCGAAATCACTAATTTACTCTGGCAGAAGTTCGCGTTCATGTTTCCGCCATTGGCATTCGTATTTTTGTGAACGCGAGCATGGACTCTGCGATTCACGAATGGAATTTTTTCACGTTTCATGTCCATTTCTTACGTTATTCCCATTCATGAAATGTCATTTCGAATGGTACAGCAATGTTCGCGGTATTTCTATGTATTATAGCATACGAGAAAAACGCGATTGGAGTTTTCACTTGTACGCGGGCAGCAAAATGCGATGCGAAATAGTAACCGCTTTCAGCGGCTACGCGTTGCTGCATCGCCAATCGCGTACGCTTACATAACAGAAAATGGTGATTTGTTCGCGTTCACCTCTTTCACGATGGCGACCTACTTGACAAAAGAATAACCCAGGTGTACGCACCTAAGCTAGACTAACTCAAGGCGAAAATGTTTTTTTCGGAATTTCTATCACAAATATTTGTCCGTTCGATAGCTTACAACTCAAACAATAAATGTCCAATTCATCGGTTGTTTAGTGAGCGATGTCATGACTTTTTCCGCCGCGCCAAATGCTACATTTGCGAGACCTCGTTTTTACCAATCTTATATAAATTTTGAACGACAAATTGCACTAGTCAATATATTTATATACATTTTATTGTTATACGTTAGATTTCTTGACATTAATGATGGAGCTATTATTAGTTCGTTAAAACTACAACATGTAGTCCTTCTTTTAAAAAACTTTTAATTATGCTGCAGTATAGGTGCTATATCTGTTTCGCTACTAATGTTAGATAAATCGTGAATGACAAATTACACTAGTCAATATATTAATACATTGTATTGCTATAAGGTAAATTTCTTGACATTAATGAGAGCTATTATTAGTTCGTTAAAACTAAAACATGTAGTCGTGCTTTTAAAAAGCTTCAATTATTGTGTATCATAGACGTTGTTGTGCGGCACAATATTTTATCAATACACTGAAACGCAAAGAATATGACAAATGTACCTAAATATATAGCTAAATTCTAAACTTTGTTACAACTGCGTTTAATATCTCAGTGGGTCGCGACTGGGCGGCGAAAAACGTATTTATAATTAAGGCATTCTACAAGATTTTGGAGTCTTAAGATATGGCAACTTCAAGACAAAATGGTCAATGCTAGCATCCCACCTGAGGAAACGTCGCACTACGTTTGGGATCTGGAGGAAACGGGTTTCAAATTATATGCTTTATCTCGAATGGTTCATGTGGGTTCGGCTGACCGTACAATATTTGTTCGACATGGGGATTCAAAGGCCAGCACACGATGCTGTGTTGTATTAGCGCTGCTGGTACATTGTATCATCCTTTCTTCTGTTCAAAAGAACTTCAAAACTGCTTCTGCTAGGTGATCATGTTTCGCATATCAGCCCAGAAGTCATTCGCTTGGCCAAGAAACCTGTTCATATGGTAAAACGACCACCTCATGCAATAGATATATTACAGCCACTTGATGTTGGGGTTTCGGATCGGCAAAAATGTACTCAATGATCTTTTGCACACGTTTCGTGAAATCGACAACAATATAAAAGGGCACTGAACAAACTCAATTCTGTGAAATCGTCACCGAAGCCCTGTAAAAATATCTGCTGAGCAAATTATATCCGCTTTGCGAAAAATGGGGTTTACTTTAACCAATACCCTAAGGATCAATTAGATACGCTCTTGTTGCGGAAGGGTGAACGCTTAAAAGCGACGGGCGGCTCGGCAAGCGAAAATTTTTCCGATGACGAGTCTTTGTCTCACGTAACAGAACCGTCCACTCCAAAGCAACAATAGCACCAACCAAATCCTGTCTCTTGCGTAATAATTTCCATAACGAGCTCTGCATTCACCAAAAACCTATTGCACAGGCTGTTGCAATGTGTAATCCACCAACAAATAACTGACCATGGCCTCTTGAATGGGGTTCTGCAGTGCGTGACCACGTGTTTCGACGATAGCGATGCATCACATACTTATAATCGTAAAAGACAAAAGATTACTGAAGAGCGGCTATAATTACTACAGAAAACAGTCCTAAAGCAAACTCGTACAATCAAAGTGTCTAAGCAGAAACTAGCCGAAATCATCAATCCCCACTGGAGAGTTTTCGGAACAGCTTGAGCGAGTTGTGCAGAAACGTCAAAAGCCTAAAGCTCACTTTTCGAAGCGGCAAGGGCAGTCTATGACTAGAAAACAAGCTCAGGCTATAGGGTTGGCTTATGAATCAAGTGACAGTGAGTGCGTAATTATTTCGGAAGCCGATACATCTCTAGACTATTTAGCTGGAAGTGTTTTAAAATGAGATTATCAAGGTTGGGATCCTTATCGTGTAAAACTTATTTGTCCCGATCAGCCCGACATGCAAACTGTGCACCACAGCAGGCTCATCTTCGACCCCGTTCCAAACTTATCCAAGTTAACAACTGATCGAGGCAAATCACCATATTTCGTTCATGCTACTACATGGAAATACAGCAATAATATTAACATTCGTTATTTTACTTATGTCCCATCCCTAGTCATCCGACGATGAAAAAATGATGGCAAAAAGTAATTATAACAGTTAATATCAAACATTTATATATAATTATTTAATAACTGTAACTTAATGATTTAAAGAATAATTGTATAGCTAATAAAATTTTAATTTATTTTTTCTATTAAATAAGTTTTGGTGCATTGGTGCTTCTTGTATTTTAATGCTAATGCAAATTTCCACGAACTGCGTGGATTTCAATAATACTGCTAAAAATATATAAGAGGTATATATGTCGCTATTTTAGTTTTCCCATCTATGTTTATGTGTATTTTAAAGTTTGCTTTATTCAATAGCGGTTCATCGTTCTGCCGAAATAGGTATGATTTTTGCCAGGCTATGATTTTAAAGTTTACAAGTACACTGGGTAGTGCTTGATACAATTTGTTTTAGCCAAGTTTACAGCTAAGTACTTCAATAATCCATACATGTTGTTTTTATCAAGTTAAACCAGTTCAATTCTAACATATACCGCGGTTTTGGAATGGGTAAGCTGCTACAAGCATCAACCTAGTTTTGTTTTGTTAAAAACCTTTTGCCGGATGTAGATGAAAAATTCCCAAAGAATTTGTCTCCGACTTGCGTTTCACAGGGCAATTTGCTGAGTCAATCTTTTTTGTTTAGTTGTCTTGAAACTTGATTATTGCGTATATATAATGTATGTTTGGACCACAGATAAAGCAAAAAATATGGGCATTTTTAAACGGGGATTTTGGTTCCGGTATCGATTTGGCCTGTTGCCGGAACCTCAACCGGAACACCATTTGACCAGAACCGGAATTACGGTTACTCTTTGAATATGGGTCACATTTTTTTATTTTGGTGAGCCGGGTTCATCATCTATATTTTGCTACGTATATCTCGAGGCTTTACAGCGCAAAAAGGAAACAACCATCCAGAAGTTTTTTGCTTGATATGGGTGAACAATGGTAATATAAGGTCATTCCTATTAAACAAGTTGGTTTCTTTGGCTGTGTTGTTAACACTATGGGACAACGCTGGAATAAAATTGTGTAAATTTTGGCCCCAAAAATGTCAAATTTCGCCACTTTTCGAATATGTTGGTGTATGTAAGTAAATCGAACCTCTCTGTAGGTTTTAGGAGTAGCGAAATACGATAAAAGCAATTATATTGGTGTGGCATGCATCAGATAAGGGCAGTACTAGGGGCCGTGCTTATTAAACTACTCTTCACATAATTACTAGTCGGTAGTGGAACTACATAGTGAGCGGAGCTTGGGCTGTGGCATTACGAATGTACTCAATTTTATGTTCTTGTAACTACATGGCAAAGGACATAGGGCTTTATCATTGGTAAAAATATTATATTTGAATTCTTCGACCCAAAAAACCCTATAACGGTTTGATCGAAACGATTCTATTTCAATAAATAAAACAAATATTGCAAAATTCTCTATTTTAGCTGCATAAAATTAACTAATTAGCTAATTACTAATTAACCAGTCAAAATTTTTTAATCCCAAATATCAGGTGCACACTCTGACATGATAGGCTTTCAAACAAAAAAAAGTTTTTTAAAATCCGTTCAGTGGTTCTTGAGATCCGTCGAACCGAACGAACAAACGGACGGACATCGACCTTTTTACTCCCAGACGAAAAATAAAAACGCTTCGCTCGGCTTTAAATAATAATCTTTCTTAAAATTTGTGATTTTGAAATTTAAATACATGTTTTTGTCTTGGAATAAGAAATAAAGAGATCTCGGTTTTGATATGGCAGAAATAGCATTGGAGGTGCATATTTTGCTTTAACAGGACTTTAAGTGGGTCTTATGGACATGAATTTGGAATGGCAAAATTGCCGATAAGTGCAGAGTTGCCGCACTCGCTCCGGTTTCCGCTGGTTTGTGAGTTATTAGTTGTAGTAAGTTTATATAATTACTTTAGTATACTCATAAATTGGTGTATTTGTATACGTTTCAGTGTGTACTCCGGTTGGTTTCGCGCGAATGTTCACTGTCACCGGAAGTTTGATTGTTAGACCAAAAGTAATAATTTTGTAATAATATAATACTATGTTTGTCGAATACATCTCGCTCCAATGTATTCTAATGCTAGGGACTTGTCTCATGGCTAAGAAAGTGAATTCTGAGTGTATATGAAAGCTAGGAAAATACTTATATTTCGTTAAAGTTGAAGACCCAAAACAAAACTCAAATAGTAGAACACCATATATAGCAATATACAGCTTTGTTGTCTAAACAAAATGAGTCCAACCTTAGTCGAATCGCTTTAGTGGTTGAAGAGATAAAGCCAATTTGATAGCTTCGGGGTGCCAATGGCCCATTTACAACCCATCTTAACCCAACCCTGCTCGACAGGTTAGGTCAATGTCAACGCAGCATATATACAGTCACGGCCAAAAATAAGTGCAAAATAATCGATTGAAATTTGGATCGATTTCGATTAAACGAAATTTCGATCGATTTCGATTAAACGAAATTTCGATCGTTTTCGATTTTCGCGCAATTAGATAAATTTCAAAATTTTAAATTTTCGATTTTTTTCGATTAAGCGAAATTTCGATCGATTACGATTAAACAAATGTTCGATCGATTGCGATTTCGATCGTTTTCGATTGCACTTATTTCTGGCCGCGACTGTAGCTACATAGAGCTTTGCTTTCTGAACAAAATGAGCCCAGTCTTAGCCGAATCGCTCCAGCTGCTAAGGAAATATAACCAATTTAGTGATTTCGGGGATCCCAAGGGTCCATTTTAAACCCCATTTTGACCCAAGCATGGAGCGTACTCGACCTCGACAACAACAACATCTACATAGATTTATAGAGCTAAACTTCCTGAACAAAATGAGCCCAGATCACGCCATTGGTTGTCGAGATATGACCCATAACGTATTTAGATGGAATCCCTGGAGAGCCTACCTGGGCCCTTTCGGACCCCCTTTTTGAGGGGAAGGTGTTGGAATGGGTTTTTGCG
>JASANE010018933.1:0-11883 GCA_030248225.1 Trileptium ribeirensis
GAGCCGGTGCTCGGGAAGGCAGCGACCATGGTCGCGCCCTTTTTCTTTCGGTTTGATTTTTTTTTTTGAATTTTTTTTCTATGCCTCAGGGAACGTTCCTAGGGAAGTGGAGTGTTTCTTTGTCTCCACTATATCTTTTCCATTGCCTATATTATAAACGAAACGGGAACGATTTAATATTGCTATCTTGTGTTTCGGATTTATAAGCAAAAGTGCGAGTGGGTGTTTGTACCGCGGTACGCGATAGGTAGCTCGTGACACTCGTGGGACCTGTATCGTGGTGCATTCACTTACTCGGAGCGACAAAGTTCACGCTCCCTGACAGTTCAGAGCTTTCGAAGCTCAGGTGAGAGGCCGATGCCATCTCGCTTTTTTCTATCTTGGATAAATGTTAGATGGGGGCGTGATTTTGGGTACGAGGTCGGGGTGGCCGACCTGACATTTTACTAGGTTCAGTTAAAGAGAAATGAGGAAGCTTTCATTGCATGACCAGGTATGGGGCATGAAACTCCTATTCCTTTCTGAACGGACCATGTGCTTGTTGGAACGTCCGTCTTCCCGGCTGTCGAACCGCAGTACAGAACGTACCAACGACTGAGGACAATGAAGTTTCGGGGAGAGAACTAAAATTTAGCATTTTTAACCGATCCTAATTCTGATGTTAGCAATTTTGTTCCTATTAGGCGTGGTTACCACCGCAGCGTGCAGTGCGTAGCCCAAGCAAAGTTAAGACTAAACCCGTAAATGACCTAGTCTTATTTATAAGGAATTTCTAGGTCCAAAGGGGCACTTTATTTTCTCAATGCAAACTTCCATTTTTGTGCGGCTGGGAGCGTTTCCCAGTCGATTACCTAACCAATCCCTAAGGAAGTCCAGTTGGTTCTTATGAGGACCACGTAATAAATGACCAGTACTCAATGAAAGCAGCGACTCAGGTAGGCTTAAGATTTTGCTGGATGCTTATCTGAACGTAGTATACAAGGAGGCTTGGTGGTCAACGACGGTTCCATTCAATTCACTTTTTGGATAGCTTGGAATTATTCCAGGCCAATCTATTCTATACTAAAACCCTTCATTGGTGATAGTGACGACTATCCTAGGACTCAGTAACTCCGGCGGAACAGATATTTCGGTCGGAAGTAACCTACAGCGAAAGTTACTGCCGTCAAGGTACGTATGCTTTTCTCCGTGCATTTTGAGTGGCCTGAGGAGATACACACGCTATTCTGCTTGGGGTACGTTAATGGTCGGGAGCTGGATCATGAAGCTATGCAAATACGGGCTAGCGTGACGATATTTTACAGGATATTGAAATGTTGAAAACGTTGGGCGTGAGCAATATGTTTGAGCAGGCTTTCACATCATCAACGCTACTTTTTGTTAGCCTGGGGAGATCCTGGGCTAGTCGTCTAGTGAAGCAGAATGCCCAGGGGTATGCCTCAATTTCTTTATAGTGAGTTATGTTGATAAGGAGTCAGCTTCGGTATAATTCCTGAAGGAGCAATTCATTTTGCATTGACTTTGCCTGTCAATTTTTTCGACGGACCCTCTAAAGTGGCCGAAGCTAATGGGCACGTTGTGAAGATAGGGTATTCTCGTACCTAGAACCTAGGAGGGGCATTCCTCCACTTATGGTGGAGTCGACCATGGGGCCTAAAGTTATACTAAAAATGGTAAGTAAAGATTAGAGGATTTTGGTGCGTATTTAGCGTTAAATTATCGCTGTGGATAAAGGTGAGTTGATAATTCTGGGTTGTTAGGTGCCTAGAGCAATTATAGGACTATAAATTGAGAGATGGGGGCATGTGTCTGACAGAGTATGCCCTGACAAAAACGATCTAAAATCAGCACACATTTTAAGCTTTAAGGGGGCGATTTGTACTGAGTTCGGTGGTGCTTTTCCGAATCGATGTTTTCCTTAAATTAACTACAGTAGGGGATTGTCCGCTCATGGTGCTATCTAAAATCCTGGAGGGAGATTTCTCCGACGTGTGGATGTTTAGCTATGAAGGCTCAAGGTTGATACAAAATAATATGTTATTATCGGGGGGGGGCATTTCTGCCAACTTTGGAACGCTCTATAATTACCGGTTTGAGGTTCCGGTAGATTTTAATGAATGTTGGTGGTAGTTTAGCCCTAGAACTATGAGAGTACTTAGGGGGCATTTGTACTGCCCGTGGGTCGGCCGTTATTTAGCCCTATAAATGGTCCAAAATAGCATATTTTGGTTGGGGGCAACTTTTGTTGAATTTGATTCGACACGCAGAGGCTAGTTTTGATTAGAGGAGGGTTCTGCTGAACTTTTCTGATAAATCCACACTTAGACGATAATTAGGGGTCTTAGGGACGTTTGACCCTCTCTTGCAGTGATTGGGGCTCCTTCTAAATAAGGCCCAAAATGATAATTTCGCCTTAGTTTGGGTTAGTTTCGGCAAATTCCATCTACTGCCTATGAATTACAACGTATCCTATCCTAGGAGTGAACTGGCAAGCGGGGCCCGAGATTTGGACACGATCCTTTCTTCTTTCTACTTTCCACCATGTGCGTCTCCGATCCCCGATCCCAACTTATGGTGTATTGCTGTTTGTGCGTTGTATGTAGTTGCAATGCAGTGCAATTTCCACTTCACTGTATTTCCTCGAATGGTGGTAATTTTGATACTTCCGTCGAACGATCGAAGTATATTTTCAAAGAGGAGACTCTCTCATCGTGCAACAACATCCTATGATGACAGAGAAAGAGGAGAGAAATCTGAATGCAAACCTGGAACATGTATATGTCTAAACCTGAATCTGAATCTGAACCCCGAATATATACAACCTAACGGATCACCATACCGAAGTAAAATAAAAATCAGAAAAACTCAGCGATCAAGTCGCTCTGAAAAAATCCGAGGGTTTTGCTCTCGTCGGGTCTCAGGAAAAACTTTTCTCATATACGGGCTAATTTCGAGGGTTGGGGTGGTGCTAAAATTTATGTTTTGCTACCGAGTGTAGTCTAAACCGGTTCTCACCACGATTTTGGTTGGGTTGAGACCTCGACTACTGATTTACTATGAATTATACCGAAGAAAGTTCCCTGTTGTTACCTGATAGTCAACGGTCAGTTTATAGATGAATCCTGCTTAATGGTTTTGTGGTGTACGTAGTTTAACATGTTCCCGGCTCGAAAGAGAAGCACTGGTTTACGTCCGAAATATGGTTCCTGCAAACTTGGATAGCTCTAATAAAGTTTTACATCCTTATCAAATTTGAAACTTTGGATGTACAGTCTGACAAACCTCGACACAAAACAAATAATTGAAACCAAGCTCTGCATTCTTAGTCGGCATTTGGTGTAGTGATGTTTGCTAGGTGCTGTAACAAATCATGACCTCCCTTCAGGAGTCTTTGTTTAATTGATTGCAAGCGTCCAAATGCATCCATGGTCTAAGGGGAGAGGGGCAAATTACGGTAAAACGTCATGCCGCCCCAAAAGTGCCATTTTAGTGTGATGTCAATGCCTTGAAAAGTCATCGCGATTGCACGCGGACCTTGAGCGCATTTGGAATATCTCAAGATTGCGGCACAATTCCTGACAAAATCGTAAATCACCATGAGATGATGTGTACGTGTAAGGTACTGTAAGAACCCGGTATGATTTTGGTAGGGACAAGGCACTTCGTTCATTCTCTGACCTGTATTATGATCAACTAGCCAACCTATGGGTGACACAAGCTCATTAGTTTAAGTCTACAAATTTGAACCGTAGCTAAACGCGCAGAAACTATTACCACAGTTATATGCATAGAATCAATGAAGGATTATACTATATAAAAGTTGTCTTACAAAGCGAAATTATAACAAAACAGATAGGTGTTTCAACGGAGCATCTAGTGCCACCAAAGTGTTCATTTGACATCCAAGACAAAACACTCATGCTTATTTACATAGTTTTAAAATTTAACAAGATTCGACCCTGGCTCAAGCGCCGGGCCTTCATACCCAAATTTTCTTAACTCGCCTACAAGTAAATTCGGTTTTACCCTCCTGGGGCAACGTGGGGCCCGCGGAGGTCTTTATCCCTTACCGAATGACGTGATTCAATCGGCCCCGATCGCGGTCCGGGTGCCGATGGTTCGACTAAGACTAGTAAGTTTACAAACCATTTCATGCTCCAATTAATCCTACAGAACTTTCTCCAAGTTTAATATTCGTTCCCTGTAAAATTTATGACCGTGATCAGCTCAGGGAAAAATTCTTTAGAGCCTTATCTCAGCGTAATGGGGTTGAAAAAATTGGATCTGTAGCATCCAAGTAGTTTATTTGTAGTCTACCTATGATCACGGAGAAGCAGAGAGACTTCGAACAACATGCGCCTACTTAAGTTCGCACCGACGTTTTCGACCGGACTTCGATAATTCCAGGCAATTAGAGACGTAGCGACTCCAAAACGAAGGAGAGTGCCGTATGGCAGACGGAAAGATCAACTAATGGGACCATTACAAGCTACATTCAACTCACTAGTTTTAGGGTAACAACCTAAACAATGACCTACCTACTTAATCAGAACCTCGGGGAAATTAAACCCCCTCTGTTTAATCCTAACACCCCACCCACACTTACAACGTTGATCCCTGCGGGCTGCACCAGCTCGTACCCCTTCACGCGGACGGCACGTGGATTCCGTCGAAGATCGCCCAATCGTAAAACCTTTGCGCGAAAAGAAATGCAAAAGAACCGAGTAATATACTTGCTATACCACTCTGACGGTCAGTAGAGTCGACCGGACTCTGTGGTGTCGAAGTCAAACTGATTCGAAGAAGTCGGACGTTACGTCCGACCTTGAAATTTTTGCCTATATATTAAGATAGCGATTTTGTCGCTATGCAATCCCGGTTGATTTTCAGCCGCCCCTTATTTTTAAATTTTATTTCCGATCGCTAATCGGAAAAGTTCGAAAGCTTTGGAATTTGGCGCTTACTGTAAACCACTATCCGTTTTTAGGCAGAGGCGAAAACAATGGGGGCACACCTGCAAAATTGGTGCGAAAGTGGAAATTTCGCACATTGCTTTCATTTGGTTTAATCCCTTGTTTACGTCTAGAAATGAGACATCCCAATCTATTAGCAATTCCAAGTTCTAAATTATGTAACAAATCATTAAAATTATAATTATTAACTAATAACAAAATATCAACTTAATATCAAAATATTTACCGTATACCCTCATCTGTCATGAACCCCGACCTAGTTTCACAAATTGTTTCCTATGGAACGTACGTGGGAATGTGCAAATATTACACGTTTACTTGTCTGTCTGGTGGTTCCAATCGACTGCTGATCATAAAGACCATGCTTCTGAGTTCCGAGCATCATGCCATCCTTATCACGTGCCGACGTACCAACATTACATGTACTTATATCGTTCTGGGCGTTTGTGTGTATTCTAAGTTTCAAATTTTCGAGAGACAGCAGTCGCTTCGGGGTCACCCCAAAGGGGAACGTGCCGCGGGACGGGACAGTCCCCGGGGCCAGAAGCGGGGCACCCCTGGGAACCACCTGCCAAAAGGATACCCCTTCCTGGACCTACCGGGGCCACCGCGGGGATCCAAACCTGCCCACCTCCCTGTCCCACTAGATACATATATAACCTACGAATTTAGCGAGAAATTTTTTTTATTTCATATGTAATAACGGGACGCAGCTGCATGGCGCAACTTCCTAACACCATGCCCATACGACCCCGGCTATCATAACCTCAAGGGTGGACAATTAAATTTGTAATTTGGCCACTTTTCTTGGTCAGACCCAAGAAGCTATGAAGCTTAGCAGGCCGCAGGCGCGCTTCACGGGGTGTGTTCGGACCCCGCCCGATTGGTTGAGCACGTGTCTAGTATCTTGGTATGATTGCTGAGGTACCCCAGAGAAGTTGACACCGAAACCTGTTCACAGGTCATAATGTCAAACCGAAAATCGAATAATAATCGAATATAAAAATCGCTCCTTGCGGAGTGCTAATACCTTATGCTCAAGGTGATATCACTTAGAATTTGTTTACTCTTGTGATTTTCCCAAATTTTCTTAGCTCAATCTGATAAACCAAATTTTGGGGCTTCCTAAAGCCCGACGGAGGCTAGTTCTCCGTCCCTGACTGCGAAGTCTATCCGAGCTCAAGCAGCGGCATGAGCATCGAACGGTCAACTAAGCTATAAGTTTGTAAACTGTAAACGCAAATAGTGAAACAAGTCCTTAGCGTTCGTCGGAAAATTTTACCGTGGTCGACTCAGGAAAATTCGTTAATCCTAACTCAAGAACGACTAGTCATGTAAAGCCGTGAACGAGAGGCGTCCATTTTAATCTGTCCTACCTAAGACCACGGGGAATCAGAACTACTTCGACTTTGGTGCCCACAATTTAATACCTTCTGTGCAATCGCTCAAGATGCCCAAAACGGAACTGGACTAGTAGATTTTATCAAGAAACTTGTAAAAGTGTAGCAAGTCAGCATGTAAAACGGGTCGTCCACTGACGGACCTAAGGTCAACCTATGGCGTGTCAACTAAGGCTACAGGTAACTAACTTTCGATGAATGGTCTGTTACAATCATCGCTGGGGAAAATAAACCCCCGCGCTCTCGGTTCTCGTCCTGACTTACAAAGTTTGATCCGGGACAGCAACTGCTAGTCCCCATCCGCGAGACGGAAGACGTCTACGCGGGTCCTCCAGTTGTCGAATCCCATTCCAAACCGAGAAAACAAATGCACAAGAAAGTAAAAAAATCGAGGTAAAACCATACAGTGAAACCAAAGCGTCGGATCTGGTCAGTAAAGTCGACCGAACTCCGCGCTGCCGAAGTCAAACTAAACTGATTCCAAGAGTCGACGCGGTAGACGTCGCCTCAAAATTTTCGCCTGTATTTTAGGATGGCGATTTTGTCGCCATCTAATCGTCGATGATCTTTTGACGCCCACTTTTTCAAGTTCAGACCCGGGCGCTCAATCGGAAAATTCCCCGAAGTTTATTTTTGACAGGTATCGTAAACCCGGGAACCCCGTTAAAGAGAGTCGGCTTCAATCGAAATCGCCGACATCAAATTTGAACCCTCCGAATACTCGGAGGTCAAACATCTGCGGATTTAATCCGAAGATGTTTGACCTCCTTGCCGGAAATTTCGATTAATATTTGGCCATTTAATTGGGAAGCCGACTCTTTACTTTAACGGGGTCCCGTTTTACCGATACCTGTCAAACTAAACTTCCGGGTGCAAATTAAGCGCCCGGCTCTGAACTTGAACAAGTCGGCGTATAAGATAGCGACAAAACCGCCATCCCTAAAAGTGCAGCGAAAATTGAGGCAACACTCTGCCCGCGTCGACTCTTGGAATCAGCTTAGTTTGACTTCGGCAGCGCGAGGTAATCGATTTTACTACCGGTTCAAACCTGTATGGTTTTACCTCGATTTTTTTACTTTATCTTGTGCATTTGTTTTCTCGGTTTTTGGAAAATCGGTAATCTACTGAGGACCCGAAGGGCTCTCCTAGAATGGGGACTCCGCATTTGTGGTGTCCCCAAAATGCAAAACTGTAGGGTCAGGAACGAGAGGCGGCGAGGTTTCCCGGCGAATCGAATGTAACAACCGTTGATCGAAAGTTAGTTTACTGTAGCCCTTCATTAATACGCCATAGGTCGTCCGGTGGACGACCGTTTTACAGTGCTGAGATTTGTACACTTACAAGTTTCTTGAGTAGAATCTACTAGGTCCAGTTCAGCTTTTGTCTTGACGATTGCACGGAACGTATTGATATGTGGGCACCAAAGTCGAAGTAGGTTCTGATTACCGTGGTATTAGGTAGGACGAGTTGAGTGGACGCCTCTGCGCTCACGGCTTTACATGACTAGTCGTTTCTCTTTGAGTTGTAGGATTAACGAGATTTTTATCAGTCAACCACGGCAAAATTTTTCCGACGAACGCTAAGAGCTACTTTTTTCACTATTTGCATTTTACAGTTTACAAACTTATAGTGCTTAAGATTGAGCCGTTTTCGATGCTCATGCCGCTGCTTGAGCTCGGATGGCAGCTTTCGCAGTCACGTGAAAACTAGCCTCGGTCAGCTATTAGGGAAGCCCCAAAATTTGGTTTATCAGAGATTGGGCCTGAAATTTGGGAAAATCCACAAGAGTAAACAATTAAGTGAGTATCACCCTTGAGCCCGTGAGGTATTAGCGGCTCCCCCGCAAGGAGCGATTTTTATATTCGATTATTATTCGATTTTCAGTTTTGACATTATGAGCCTGGGGCAGTTTCGGTCTCACTCTGGGGTACCTCACAAGATCATACCAAAATTTTTTTTTTTTTTTGCTCAACCGATAGCGCCACCCGCGCCCTGCGGCCTGTGACTTCATAGCTTCTTGGGTCTGAAACCACAGAAAACCACCCAAATTACAAATTTATATTTCACTTGAGGTTATGATAGCCGGTCTAATGGGCATGGTGCTAAAAAATACACCATGCAGCTATGTCCCATTTATTTATATAAAAATAAAAAATTCTGCACTGATCATTTATATGTATCTAGTCGGACGGGCGTCAAATTGCACAGGTCACAGTAGTGCCAGAAGGAGTACTGCTTTGGCAGGTGGTCCAGTCCAGCCCAGACTGCACGTTCCCTTTGTTCCCAAAAGCAACTGTATCTCTACTAAAAATTTGAAATTTAGAATAGCACAATATTAATGTTGTACGTCGGCACATGATAAGGAATCAGCCATGCTCAGAACTCAGAAGCATGGTCTTTATGATCAGCAGTAGATAAAACCACCAGACAGACAAGTAAACGTGTAATATTTGCACATACATTTCCATCAGAAACAATTTTGTGGAAATCAGGGTTAAATGAGAGTATACGGTAAATATTTTTGATCTAAGTTGATATTTTGTTATTAGTTAATAATTATAGATTTTAATAGAAGTTGTTACATAATTTTAGAACTGGAATTGTATACGATGTCTCATTTCTAGACGTAACAGAGATTAAACCAAATGAAAGCAAATATCAAGTTTCCACTTGCACCAACTACAGGTGTGCCCAGATGTCGCCTCTGCCTAAAAACGGATAGTGAGCTACAGTAAGCGCCAAATTCAAAGCTTCAAACTTTCCGATTCACGATCGGAAATAAAAATAAGAGCAGCTGAAAATCGAGCCCGGGATCACGACAAAATCGCTATACTATGTAGTAGGCAGAAGTTGCCGAGGTGGGAATAAGTACAACTATTCAGATCGTCGACACCACAAGTCCGGTCGAGATTACTGACCGTCAGAGTGGTATAGCAAGTATATTACTCGGTTCTTTTTTGCATTTCCTTTCGCGCAAAGCCCTACGATTTGGCGATTTCAACGGGATATGCCGTCCGCCATGAAGGGGTACGAGCTGGTGCAGCCGCAGCGTTGTAATTCGGTGGGGTGTTAGGGGTAAGACGGAGAGATTTGAATTCCCGAGGTCTAGGATTAAGTAGGTAGTGCCCATTGTTTTGGTTGTTACCCTAAAACTAGTGAGTTGAATGTAGCTGTGAGATGGTCCAGTTAGTTGATCTTTTCCAGTCTGCCGTACGCACTCTTGTTGGTTTTTTGAGAAGGAGTCGCTACACTACTCTAATTGCCTGGAATCGAAGTGCATCGACCAGTGGACTTAAGATAACACATGCGTGTTCGAAGTCTCTCTGCTTACTACCTAATTAGTAGGTAGAAATTCCCGGACCAACCTACCGGGCTCCAAATTCAGACCCCGTACGCTGAGATAACTTCTAAAGAAATTTTCCCTGAGCTGATCACGGTCGTGACAGGACGAAATGCTAAACTTGGAGAAAGTTCTGTAGTTAACTAAAGACATGAAATGGTTTGTAGACACTAGGTCTTAGTCGAACCACAATGACCATTGAATCACGTCATTCGGTGGGGGATCAACCGGGCCCCCAGGAGGTGAAACCGAATTTACTTGTAGCAATTCAAGAGTTGGGTACCTGAGAAGGCCCAGCACTGAGCCAGGGTGGAAGTTAAATTTTAAAACTATGTAATAAATAAGCATGAGTGTTTTGTCTCCAATGAATGAACACTTGGTGGCACTCAATGCTCCCTTGAAACACCTATCTGTTTTGTTATAATTTCGTTTATTAAGACAACTTTTATATAGTATAATCCTTCTGATTCTATATATAACTGTAGAATAATCATTTATACACATTACAGTTGCCAATTTATTGGTTTTAAATAGTTATGTAGCACATAGTTTGGCATAATCATAATACAGTAGGAGAATGAACGAATACTTGTGCCTACAAAATCAGATTCTTACAGTACCTTACACGTACACATCATCTCATGGTGATTTACAATTTTGTCAGAATTGTGCACAATCTTGGCAAATGCACTTCAAAGTCCACGTGCAATCGCGATGGTTTTTCAAGTTAACATCACACTAAAATGGCACTTTTTGGGCAGCATAACGTTTACGTAATTTGCCCTCTCCACTTTAACCATGGAATTTTGGACACTTGCCAAAATCATAAACAAACTATGAAGGAGGTCATGATTATTTACACCTAGCAAACATCACACACCAAATGCCGACTAAATAGGGACTTTTCGTTCAATTATTTGTTTTTTTCGTGTCGAGGTTTGTAGACTGTACATCCAAAGTTTCAAATTCATAAATATAAAACTTTATTTAGAGCTATCCAAAAATTTATTCGGACGTTAACCATACTCTTTCGACCGGTGTTAAACTACGTACACCACAAAACCTAAGCAGATTCATCTATAAAGCATAATTAGGCTGACAACAGGAAGTTTCTTCGTGAGTCCAATCATAGTCGAGTTCGACCCAAAAACCAAAATAATAATTAACTACCACTCAAGATCACAAAACGTGAATTTTCAGCGCCACAACCTCAAAATTAGCCCATATATGAGAAAAGTTTTGTAGGACCCGAACGAGCAACCAGATTTTTTTTTCAGAGCAATTAATACGCTGAGTTTTCTGATTTTATTTTACTCGGTATGGTGATCGTTCATATTGGGGGTCATCAGGATCAGGTTTAGACATCCAGGTTTGCATTCAGATTTCTCCTCTTTCTCTGTCATCATAGGATGTTGTTGCACGATAAGAAATCTACCTCTTGAAACTATCTTTCGAGATGTTGGTAGAAGGTATCAAAATTACCACCATTGGGAATCATGAAGTGGAAAATTTGCACTGCATTGAGACTACATACAATTACGCCATAAGTTGGGATCAAAAACTACACATGGTGGAAAGTAGAAAGAAGAAAGGATCGTGTCCAATCTCAGCCACTCCTACAGATGATACATTGTATTCATAACAGTGAGATGAAATTTGCCAAAACTAACCCAAAGCAAGCAAAATTAGTTTTTAGGGTTACAATAGCTCCATAAACATCCCTAACCCCTAATTATAACCTCTCAGTGTGATTTTATGGGGAAGTTCAGCAGAAACCCTCCTCTAATAGAAACTAGCCTACATGTCAAATCAATTAAAAGCATCCCCAAACCAAATATGCTATTTAGAAAATTTGTGGGGTTAAAATGCCTAGCTACCATTCTAGGCTAAATTTTCACCAACATTCATTAAAATCTCAAAAATTTCAGTATAGACATAATTTCCAAAGTTGATACAATAATAACATATTATTTTGTATCAATCTTGACCCTTTAATAGCTAAACATCCCCACACGTCAGAATCTCCCTCAGTAGATAGCACCATAACAAACAATACCTACTGTAGTTAATTTAGAAACATCAATTAAACACACACAAACCTACGAATCGCCCCTTTGAAACTAAATATATCTAATTTAGATCGTTTTTGTCAGGGCATATTCTGTCTAGC
>JASANE010018934.1:0-12588 GCA_030248225.1 Trileptium ribeirensis
TTATGTGGTACTCATTTAGTTACGTATTGCTGAGATATGGGCTGCTATGAAGCCGAATGCGGTTCGTTGACCCTTTTTGATTTCAACTTCGCTTGATTTTACCTTACAATGAGTGTCTATTGGGTTATCTAGCACGTTGGATGTGATGGATTTTCTATCTAGAGTCCAACTTAACTATTTGTGCTGTTTCAGTGGGTTTCAAGGGTTTTCCGCGACAAACCTCAATTTCAAAATCATGTTTTTCATTTGTTTGATTATGTATTTGTTTGACTGTGCTAGGCATTTACAATGGTCTGTATATAGGTATTTTCTAGTTTAATGCAATGATTTTATTGAGCAGGGTCTTGCGTGCATATTTCATTATGTTTCATATTTTTTTCAATACACAGGGTCTACCATAACATAAACGCCGCCTTAGGAGTAAGAAATTTATGAATTGGCACCTAGAACACTGAAGGCCATTTTTATTGTAAAACTTTAAACGAAATAGTGAGCAAAAATTGAGTTTAGGGAATCATAAGTTGAGCCCTACTGCATTTTAATTTAATTTAGAAGAAGACTTTAAGTTTTTCAAGGACGAGTAATTTTATTGAATTATTTCTGGCTAATGAATACATCATAAATAAAATATGTCGCTCAGTTATACCACAAACTGACTTCTAAAGGAAACATGCTTTGTTTCAATGGTGATACCACAGTAGTTTCTGGGAAGTTGAAGCCTTATGAATCAGCATAAAATCTTCAGCTCACTTCCATATCCAAATAGTTGTAAGTCGCCAATATGAAAAAACATTTATATATTTATTTTAATGCATGTTTTACAAATTACTAAAGATTGACTATTTTCTGGAAATTGATTTCGTTGACCCTAGACCCAATGAAAACGTCTGAAAAGGCATAAGATATTCGTGCTGAAGTATATATATGCAAACCATCGCAACCAGTCTACCTGAAAACCTATATATACCATTCTTGGTGACCACTATGTGCAATACGTTACCAAATAACTGAAGACAGACTACATTCTGGAAATCGGTGCCATTGACCCTAAACTCATTGAAAAAAATATGAAACATAATAATGAAATATGCCACGCAAGACCCTGCTCAATAAAAATATCATTCCATTAAGCGGACAGAAATACCTATATACAGACCATTGTAAATGCCTAGCACAGTCAAACGAATACATAATCAAACAAATGAAAAACATGATTTTGTAAATCGAGGTTTGTCGGGCGGAAAACCCTTGAAACCCACTGAAAAGATATAAATAGTTAAGTTGGACTCTAGATAAAAAATACAACTCACATCCAACGTGCTAGATCTTCAATAGACACTCATTGTAAGGTAAAATCAAGCGAAGTTGAAATCAAAAAGGGTCAACGAACCGCATTCGGCTTCATAGCGGCCCAGAGAGTGCCCCACAAAAAACCGTTAGTCAGCAAAATTGTAGATTTAGATGAGTTTTTCTATGCGAAGCCTGCGTCGCGAGATATGGGCTGCAAAACAGTAGTTCCCGTTGAACAGATTTGACAAAGAATCTTTAAAAAACTGTTTTTGCCATATTTACTGGTACGACGAGTTCGCTCGAGGCTGTTCGCATTTAACTAAACTGCCCTCGTGGTCACTTTTCATATGAACAAAAGTATGAACCCTAGTCATAAAACGAATTATGAATGACGACCGGAATTTTTTACGATTTCCCTCAGAGCAAACTCCACTCTCTTCGCCGGTTCCGTTTCAATAATATAAAACAATCATACTTTTATCTTACTATGATATAGTATATAGGCAATTTAACATTTTTTTGTTCTTCGTTCAGTTACGTACTGTAATCATTAGTTTTTACACTTAAATGTTGTACTCGGTACAATTACTGGTCGCTATTTGCTCGTTCTTTGCTCGCATGTAAAACGACAGTCATTTGTTTGTGGCGATTACGGTGTCCTTTTCAATCTTACCTCCTACAAAAATTTTACAGTTAAACGGCGGCGACCGGTAAACAGATATACGAATTGCATAAATTTATTATTGTTTATTTATTTATTGTACTTTAAATTTATTTAAATAAATTTATTGTATTTGTGGAGGACCATCAACGTATAGTCTTTGCCAAAAATGATTGCGGTTTATTCAAGTCTTGCTCAGTGTTCACTTCAAAAATTCTATCAATGTATTCGACATAATCTCTTCAATGTCCCGATACTGTCGCGCAGGATTAATAACATGCCAAACACGAGGATAAAATATCAGCGTCAGCGTGTGTTAAACTAGCTAAATAACTCTATAATCCCATTGTTTACGAACAACTTCAGCCAAAAAACTTACAGTGTAAACATTTTGAA
The DNA here is from genome assembly GCA_030248225.1 of Trileptium ribeirensis. Taxonomy (NCBI): domain Eukaryota; kingdom Metazoa; phylum Nematoda; class Enoplea; order Enoplida; family Thoracostomopsidae; genus Trileptium; species Trileptium ribeirensis. The sequence goes on from JASANE010018934.1 coordinate 2,348, forward strand.
AATTTAGGTTTGTGGGTTTTTTAGACTTTGGCCCACAACTCAAAATCGGCTGTTCTGATAAAAATGCACAACAAGAAAGTTGTAGCTCTTGATTTTTCATTTTTCGATTCGATGCCTCTGGCATGAGTTACAACTTAAAATGTTGGATCACCCCAAATGCCAAAACCAAAAAGCCTCCGATTCTTGCCTGTTTGTGAAAATTTAGGTATGAAAATATAGGAGAAGCACAAATACAAAGGTATGTAGGTGCGCAACTACAGTAAGCGCAAGAAATGACCGTGGCATTTCGAGCGAGGGAGTTGGAGCGAGTGGCTTGCTGGAGATTTCAAAACTATTTAAATTAATAGAAAATTCTATGCTTAGAACAAATATATTTCGAGCGAGTCTCAAGCGAGCGACACTCATTTTTGGCGGGTACCGTGTATTTCATTACGCGGCTAATAAAACAAATTGCGAAAATCCATCAATCCGGAGCAGAGTTATGCGACCAACCGATGGAGAAAACAAAGGATTGTTCCAATTGAACGCTATTTGAGAAAACTCAGCTCGCTACGCTCGCTCCATCTCAATAACATGGTATGACATGATAATGACACTAACATCCACGATACTAAGATATAATATCGAACTTTTGGTTCAGTATTTACAAAAATATTGTGTTATCGCCTTTGAGTTGAGGTTCTAACTGAGTTAAGAACAATGGTTAATATTGCATAAATACAATGTTTTTCGACCCAATGTTACTACACAGAATTGATATCGAAAGACCACTGCTCCATACAAATAGACTGTTAACCCGAATCCCTCCAATTACAGAACAAATTACAGTCCAGTCACGGACAAAAATAAGTGCACAAAAAACGAACGTAACAACGTTCAACGAACGTTACAACTTTCGTTAGCGTTTGTGTTCGCTTGTAAACGAACGTTCCAGCGTTCGTTTGCGGTTCGCGTTCGTTTTTTATACACTTATTTCTGTCCGTGACTGCATAATACATTGTTTCGACATCCGTTCGTCAGCAGGATTTCCTATCAACAATCACAAAAAAGGCACTGGTGTAGAGAATGTCTCTACAGTACTGCCAGCCAGACATATTTCTAAACAGATATATTGGCAGAAGTACCACATAAAATGTATTTCTGTTTTATTTTCCATTTTTTAATCCCATACTCTTGCCATGGTAATGCTTCTCATTATGATGATTTAGCGTTTGTGCTACACAAGACACGCCGATGCTTAGTCGGTATGTTCATTTAATGCAACTGATTAGGGTGATTCATTAGCATTTTACTACTTTATTCACAAACTAAAATGTCACAGTCATGGCAAAAGCAGCAATGCTTGCGTATTTAACATTCTTGATTTGAATGAATATATTTTTCTGGTTTCTTTGCTGACACATAATTTTAGTTTTATTTATTCGGATAGGTAAAAGCGTCTTTGTCAAAAAAGAATTTCCCATTAGCAACTTCCACAGCGAAACTGTGAAGAGGAAGGAGCCAACGGTTATTGACCAGGAAGCTATCATATAAAAAATCGTGACCGCATCACAAAATGATCAATACAAAATCTCTGTGAGAGCTGTAGATAAGTACCTTCAATATTAGGATGCCTGGGCTAAGCAAGTACCGCACGCGTATATCCATAATAGGCCGTCAATGTATAACCGGAACCGAAACTGTAAATTTAAAATGGAATCCGAGCCTATTCTTTATAAAAATCTATATTATAGTAAAACGAACGAAGGAAGAAATAAAGATTCTGAGTATTTGAATAAAATTAAAAATAACAGATACATATTATTATTATTATGATACGTATTATATCACAGTACCCGAAAAAAATTACTCGCGACTCGCTCGAAATAAATTTGTTCTAAAAATAGAATTTACTATTAATTTTAATAGTTTTGAAATCTCGAGCGAGCTACTCGTTCGAAATGAGACGGTCATTTTTGGCAAATACTATACTTTCTTTCTGGCCCATTTAAGTGTTGAGCAAGACACATCGAGTGTTTTATTGTTGACCAGAGCGGACAAAATGCGCTCCACTACACATTCCTGGGTAATAATCACATTGAATTTACACGCCACGAATGCAGCAGAAGCAGAAACTCCGCTAGCTTCGCTCTATCCGTTTCAATAATAAATTATCTTAAGTTATGTTTACACGCCCAAACTTTTTGCTCACAACCTGTCGGTGATTTTTAAAGTAAAATATTTCAAATTTTGAGCTCAAACTTTTTCAGGTAATACACCTCGTCGATGCTTGGCTACAGGAATATCTTTGAAAGTTTAAATTTACCAAACATGCAAAAAATGTGCTTTCAAAATTAGAGCAAAAAGTTTGAGCGATGTGAACACGCCTTTACGGAAAAGTATTGATATCCGAAAAAAACATTTTAAAACATTACGTTACCTTCACAAGTGCAAGCGCACTCAAGGGTGTATCTTCAGCTGGCTTCACCACGCATGTGCACCCAGCAGCCAATGCTGCGCCTGCTTTTCGTGTTATCATTGCGGCAGGAAAGTTCCACTGAACAAAAATTTAATTATGATTAAAAATATGTGCGCAAAAAACTGACACAACAATGTTCGCTTCTAAACGAACGTTACAACTGTCGTTTCCGTGTACTTTCAATCGCGTTTTGCGTTCATTTTTTATGTACTTATTATTGTCCCTGACTGTATTATTAATGAAATTCTTAACCAATTAGGTAAATAAAGCAGCAGCGATATATAGTCTTAGGATAAGTAATAAGATACGCATCTAAAAAGAATAGTATGGCTAGTCTATTACGCTCAATGAGGTGCGGTTGGTTACATTAAAGAGTGACGTACATGATAGTTCACTGTTACCGCTCTGTTTCAAACGAAAAAACGTCGAACAGATTTCGACCAAAATTTATTTATCTGCCAAGTTTCGAAAGTTTCAAACAAATTTTAAACACATTTTGAGCAAATTTTAAAAAAGTGCGCAATATCTCGAACAAAATTCGAACACGTTTCGAACAAAATTTGAAATTTTTTTAACGAAAAGAACTCATTTCTGGCGAGTACTGCATAAGAGTGGAACACACTTTTCGTCGCAATAAAAACAGTATGCCCAGGTATGCCGATGTGCAACTGAAACAAACGACGTAAATTGTTCAGGCTCCTGACTCATCGAAGTCTAAGAAACGTACAGTTGCGGCCACAAAGAAGTACAATCGATAGAAACTTCATTTTTAATCATTGAAACTCATCCAAATTTTACAAAAATTGGATTTTACCTAATTGCGCCCAAATCGAAAACGATCGAAATTTCGTTTAATGTTTGGCGGTGACTATAATAATGGCGGCGGTGTCAGTAATATCTTAGGCGAATTTTCGATCGTTGCTGAGCCCGATCTCTATTTTTGACCGATACTGAGCTTGGCCTCTATTTTCTGACCGATGCTGAATCCGGCCTCTATTTTTGACCGATGTTGAGCCCGGCCTTTATTTTTTGATTGATGGTGAGCCTGGCCTCTATTTTTGACCCATGGTGAGTTCGGCTTATATTTTTTACCAATGCTGAGTCCGGCTCTATTTTCGTTACTCAAATGACAAAGGTCCGTCTATTGGCAAAGCGTTAAAATTATTGACTCAACATTTTGCCTCTTTAAACTGGAAATAAATTAGGTATAAATGTAATTACAAGTTTAACCCTTTATTTGCCATTTGGGGTTGGACGAAGAAAATTTGCCAAGATTTGGATATTCTGCAGTGTTTGACATCAGGTTGACACATGTACTATCATTTTCAAGCTATGTTCCTCACTACTGCGAAAATTAGATGCCCAATATATTAGACATTGGTAAGTGATATTTAAAACCGTTAGAGAGCCAATGTCCAATATAAAGGACATTGGCATAATGGGTGTTACATTGTCAATTTACCGATGTCCAATATATTGAACATTGGCAACCGGCGTTTCAGAATATTTAGTTTGTTGTACTAATGGCCAACATAGTCGACATAATGAAAGATTATATTTCATAAAAATGGAAGAAAATACTCATGTGTGAAAAAAATAAGTATAGGCTTGACACTGTTTGAAAATTTTTAAATTTTTCAACAATATTGCCATTGAAATTTTCCACAAATTGATAGTTGTAAACCAAAATAATGTCATAGCAATGATTCAGGCACGGCGTGTATGAAACGCATCAAAGCAGTTTGAGTCCTTTTTGATACATAAATGTACTTGACATTTCGAGCATATGAACATAGTGCTCTGATCGCAGACACTCAATTTTCAACGTGACGATTTTTCTGATCTGACCGGTGATCCGTTCGGTCTAGTTGAGCATCTTTCGTCGTAGTAGCAACTTCGAATTTCCGCCTCTGACTCATCTTGCTCAATTGGAGCGATTTCAACTGGACCTGCCGATTTTCGTCCATGTGCAGCCCGCAATAGAGAATTCGCGATTTCCATTTTGAAATAGAATAGACTGGAACGATCTAGATTTACAGCGGGATGTCCTCTGTTGTGTCTATATAACAACCACGCATTGACGATTGCCATATCCAGAATATAGTAGAAGATCCGTTTGTACCTGAACAAATAAGGTTTTTGAGCATACAGGTGCATTTTCACTTTCAATTTTTGTCAAAACTGTTTTTCGGCAACGAAAAATGTGTCTTAGCAATGGTGTCCAAGACTCAGTCAATACGAGGCTTATAAATGGTGTTGATACACAATTTTCAACAGCACTTTTGTTGCTACGTCAAAAGTCGTCGCACTTTCCCCACCTCTGATAGATCTATAATATTTCTATATGAAAGGATACAAACAAAATAAGAAACCGCAAGCCTACGAACATGTATGCAAACTTATCCCTGTACAAATATAGTACAATTTATGAACTTACCATGTCTTCGAGCGAAGATGAATTCCATATAGGGCGATAAGCATGTCTGATTTGTCGACACCGCCCATATGAGCATTGTACGGTCCAAGTAGAGCAGGGCAAGCGACGTTCTGGTTTCCGACAAATGTTTTGTTCCTAACAAACCGCTTGACGCTACCGGCAGTGCCCGCACCGATGTAATTGGAACCAAAAATAACTCTGCGGTATCGAACCATTGAACAATTGTGACGTTATGATTAATGTCCACAAACGACTCCATTGTACCGCGACCATCTTTGCTGATTTCCTTCTCCGATTTCAAAGGACATTGCTTGGTTCGGTTGGCCCTAAGAGTGCACACAGCCCAAAACTGACGCCTTTTCAGCTCAGCCAAAAGGTCATACGATGCAAAAAATTATCAAAATAGACTTTCGCATTTGGTAAACAGTTCTCTAGCATTCGCAGAACAACCGTGCCACCAAGCACGTAATGTCCGCCGTTGACTTCTGAAGTCTGAACTTCAGACCCGGGCTTCAAACAGCTGGAGCGTTGGGTTCCCGCACTGTCAACTTTTTTGTCTCCAGCTGCTAGGCGCCTCCCCTGGTACACATCAAAGTCATATATGTATCCTGAAGATCCACTCCTGGCCCACATTTTGTACCAGTATCTGGTAGGTTTATACGGCATATATTGTTTTATGGAATGTCTGCCCGTGAATTTTATCATCATCACGTCTACACTCATGTACTCCTCTTGTTCCACTATTGTTTCGAATGATTCGCGCACCATTTCGATTAGAGGACGCATTTTGAATAATTTGTCGAGGTTAGGACTGTCTTTCATCGGCATCAGGTCCTGATTAATTGAAGTGAATGGATCTCCAAATTTGCAAGAATCGATTCCGGGACATCGTGTCTGCTACTGCAGCGATTCTTTTTCCTGCGCTCCAATACATTTGCATTTGCGGTAAGCGCACCAGAGATGTATACAATAGTATTCCGAAGAACTGGCGACATTCCTGCGTCGACATAGATGTAATGTTCAACTCTTTCCTTGTGATATTGTAATTGCTCTCGTCCACTATTCGTTCAATTATCTGGTGGGGAAAGACGGTGTTGAAATAGTCTATAAATGGGGCCATTTCAGCAATGGTATGGACGATATTGAACGCTCCATGAAAAGTAGTATCTGGCCGCTGAATGTCTCCACTTGCCCAAACGGGGCCACAAACAGTCTGCTTTGCAGGTGCTAACGTAGCCAAAGGGACATCGTCAGGATCATCGAGAGTTTCATCAGCAACATTTGGTGAATCAACTATGGCAGCTTCATGTTCGCCTGAATCGTCGGCGTCTTCGTCACCACTCGGCATGAATGTCGGATCATCTGGGTTGCTAATTTCATCTTCAGATGCTTCCTCAATGTCAGAAGCATTATCAACTAGGTCGACATCGCTGGCTTCGGGTCCAGTCCAGGTTCAACAATTCTTGAAGGCCTATTCCTATTTTTTTCACGACAAGATCTGAATACTATTGAAATTATTATTACTATTATCACGACGCAAATCTAATGCTGAAAACATGGAAAAATAATAGAATTATCAATAAATAACCCTGCTTGAAGTGGTCTAAGTGCATAAATACAAGCGCTATTATTCTACTCAGTCTTGTGTAGAACGGTGTAGGCGGAATGTCTTATGTATAAGAGTCCACCGCGTGGTAACGCGCGTGCCATGTAACACGTGGGGTTGAACTTTATAAACCACTGTCCAATATATTGGACAATGGTATTCATTGTCATTTGGCAACTTTTCACCAATGTACATTATATTGTACAGTGGTGAATAATGCCATTTTAGCACCTTTATAGGATATTCATCGCTCCACTGCTAGGCAAAGTTGGGTGATTCCACTAAGCGCGAATACTGCGGATCGTCATAATGAAATATCTTAGCAGTCGGCGGGCCACGTTTGAGAGAAAGTTAGTGTAGGTGTGAGTAGTAAGCGTTGAATCAAGTGGATCCTTTGCGCTAAATGATTGAGAAATCTACTCTTTAGAGCCCCAAAATTACAATTAACCTCCATTGTTAAAGACTTGGTCATCCTGCCTTCATGAAATTTGTCCAATATATTGGACGCTGGTAAATAAAGGTCTTCAATAATCAGTCATTCAATAATCAGTTGTAGATAGTACAGTCGCAGTTAAAAATAATTGCGCCGAAAACGATCGAAAAATCACAATCAATCAAAATCTAAATCGATCCAAACTTCGTTTGATCGAAAATAATAGAAATTTTGTAAATTTGAAATTTAATTGTGTTAAAATCGAAAACGATCGAAATTTCGTTTAATCGAAATTTCGTTCGATTTCTATCGATTATTTTGCGCTTATTTCTGGAGTTGTCACAAAGATAAAAAAGCGGTTGCGGTACAGGATGTAATTTTATTAACGAAATTCCTGTCGTTTCGCTTCGAATACCACATTATCGGTGTTATTCTGCAATCCAGCGCAATCGCAACGCCTATAAACTACAACAGTAACATACTGATGCTTCAGGGGTTCACACTGATTTTGCTAACACTAATTGACAATATGAGATATCAACAAACCTAGTTGTTCATTATACAATTATATTGCATTATGTGCAAGTGTGCATGTGCATTATGTGCATTTTGCATTATGTGCGTATATGATTCGTTGTTACGCACAAAAATAAGTGCGTAAAACAGGAACGCAAAACGCAAACGAACGTAAACGTAGACCAAATTTGTCATATTTCAAAACGAATTTTTTGCGTCCGTTTATAAACGAAGGTAAACACAAATATACGTTGTCGCGTTCGTTTTTTGTGCACTTATTTCTGGCCGTGAGTGTAGCTTATGTAGCTTAGGATATCGAATATTGAACACAGGATTTATAACTCAACAAATATTGCTGCCAAACGCTCATAAAAATATTTCTTGCATTTCGTACACTGGTCCGAAGTCAGTTTAAGTAAAAACTAGCCCTGTCTAAACCAATCTTACAGCATGCTACTTATTAACGATTCAGACGTAACGCTATAATTTATGCACAATTTACAACACTTACTCTCTAAATTCTAACAATCTTTGATCTAAACTTAGACCAATCTCAACACAGATTATACTACTTATTTAAGCTACCAGAACCTACAATAATTTTAGTAACTCGAGACACCAACTTGCCTTACCGGTGTGATCAAAGCGGCGACACCGATAGGCTCGCGATAGAATAATATCTGTCGACCACGGGCGTTTGGCGGCACAATTTCGCCCGAAATACGTCGGGCTTCCTCGGCAAACCATTCGAAGAACGATGCCGCGTACACTATTTCACCCGCAGATTCGGCTAATGGCTTACCCTACAACAAAGAACTACGTAGTAAAATTGTTTTTCTGAAATAAAATGTAATGGAAAATTATGTTAAATAGTTTTAAGTAACTCTGTTTCAAATGAGGCAGGAATGATATTGCATATTACACACAAAATAATCACATAAAGACTTACAAAACTTTTATAATAATTTATTCCTGTCTCATGCAAGCAATGAGCCCGGGTTTCGTGCATTAGTACAAAAACATTTTAAAATAAAGCTAAAAATCGTGTCTCAATAAAGGCAAAACTTTTATAATAATTTATTCCTGTCTCATGCAAGCAATGAACCCGGGTTTCGTGCATTATTACAAAAACATTTTAAAATAAAGCTAAAAATCGTGTCTCAATAAAAGCAAAACTTTTATAATAATTTATTCCTGTCTCATGCAAGCAATGAACCCGGGTTTCGTGCATTATTACAAAAACATTTTAAAATAAAGCTAAAAATCGTGTCTCAATAAAAGCAAAACTTTTATAATAATTTATTCCTGTCTCATGCAAGCAATGAACCCGGGTTTCGTGCATTATTACAAAAACATTTTAAAATAAAGCTAAAAATCGTGTCTCAATAAAAGCAAAACTTTTATAATAATTTATTCCTGTCTCATGCAAGCAATGAACCCGGGTTTCGTGCATTATTACAAAAACATTTTAAAATAAAGCTAAAAATCGTGTCTCAATAAAAGTTTCCTACACTAAAATAGCATTTTCATGCGTACGTCGTGCTGTGCTAAATCGTTGAACAATTACCACGAAGAGCGTTTGCGTTCTCCTGCATCGAAGCAGGTGACTAATCACATCATGTAAAATCGTGAGTACTGCGAACGTGCATCGGCTATGAGATCGTAAACTGACTTGACAGAACCACCCAGATTTAAGTAGCGACGAAGGGGTCACGCGTTTAAAAGGACACAATTCTGTTTTAAATACTCATCACGGATGTCCAGAAGTGAATGCAAATTCTACTAAAAATTCAATTGTAATTTGGGCTTTCACAAAATCTTCAACTCGTGCTTAAAACAACAAAACGCGCCAGAAACGACTGTCCCGTTCCGAGCGATCAGCGCTACTATTTTGTGGGGGCACGGCAGAACTAACCTGAAAATAATTAAGAACGACAAACCTGTTCGAGAGTCATGAGTTTGGCAAGGTCATCCTTGTGAGCAACGATCAATTGATACCATTTGAGTAAGAGATCGTGACGTTCCTGAAAATATAGTTACACCAAAGTTCTTGCAATAATTTGATGATTAAAACGCGGTAATAATAGTGTTAACAATAATATAAACTACACAATAAGAAAATTATTCAACAAAGTCATTAACAACCTTATTTTCCGAACTACATACAATTAGGCATTACCATTACAATGATCGTTACATGAAATGTTACATGTTGGCTGTGTTACATGGAAATACTAATTTTACACATAGTTACCTGTTAATTGTTGCAATACTCGCCAAAATGACCGTCGTATTCCGAGCGAGCGAGTGGCTTGCTCGAGAATGCGAAACTAGTTAAATTAATAGTAAATTCTGGTTTTAGAACAAGTTTATTTCGAGCGAGCGATAGTCATTTTTGGCGGGTACTGTACATGTTACGTGAAATGATCATTACAAAGTTGTTAAGAATAATGGTTGTACAAGTGCTTGCCGGAACTTGAAACTTCCTTTCGAGCGAGCCTTCAGCGATCCTCGAAACTTCCTTGCGAGCGAGTCATCCGTTCGAGATTTGCAGAAATATTAAAATTACCAATAAACCTCAATTTTAGAACGAATTGCTTTCGAATGATAGTCATTTTTGGCGAGTATAGAGAGTTTTGCACTACAGCCGCTAACCTTAATCCTCATAATAATTAGGTATGAGTAAAGCCTAAAACAGTTCAATGAGTAAGAACGATAGTGATTCTCGACATAACAAGGATACACTTCACAAAGTTTAAATATATACTGATACTTCAACAAAACCAACAAT
>JASANE010018935.1:0-18194 GCA_030248225.1 Trileptium ribeirensis
GATATTTATCACACCTCATAGACTATTAGATCATGACTATAAAATTTATTACTAAAGATGATCACCCTGTTTATTTGCTACTGCATTAATGTAGATATTTATCACACCTCATAGACTATTAGATCACAGACTATAAAATTTATTACTAAAGATGATCACTCTGTTTATTTGCTACTGCATTAATGTAGATATTTATCACACCTCATAGACTATTAGATCATAGACTATAAAATTTATTACTAAAGATGATCACCCTGTTTATTTGCTACTGCATTAATGTAGATATTTATCACACCTCATAGACTATTAGATCATAGACTATAAAATTTATTACTAAAGATGATCACCCTGTTTATTTGTTACTGCATTAATGTAGATATTTATCACACCTCATAGACTATTAGATCATAGACTTTAAAATTTATTACTAAAGATGATCACCCTGTTTATTTGCTACTGCATTAATGTAGATATTTATCACACCTCATAGACTATTAGATCATAGACTATAAAATTTATTACTAAAGATGATCACCCTGTTTATTTGTTACTGCATTAATGTAGATATTTATCACACCTCATAGACTATTAGATCACAGACTATAAAATTTATTACCAAAGATGATCACCCTGTTTATTTGTTACTGCATTAATGTAGATATTTATCACACCTAATAGACTATTAGATCATAGACTATAAAATTTATTACTAAAGATGATCACTCTGTTTATTTGTTACTGCATTAATGTAGATATTTATCACACCTCATAGACTATTAGATCATAGACTATAAAATTTATTACTAAATATGATCACCCTGTTTATTTGTTACTGCATTAATGTAGATATTTATCACACCTCATAGACTATTAGATCATAGACTATAAAATTTATTACTAAAGATGATCACCCTGTTTATTTGTTACTGCATTAATGTAGATATTTATCACACCTCATAGACTATTAGATCATAGACTTTAAAATTTATTACTAAAGATGATCACCCTGTTTATTTGTTACTGCATTAATGTAGATATTTATCACACCTCATAGACTATTAGATCACAGACTATAAAATTTATTACTAAAGATGATCACCCTGTTTATTTGCTACTGCATTAATGTAGATATTTATCACACCTCATAGACTATTAGATGATAGACTATAAAATTTATTACTAAAGATGATCACCCTGTTTATTTGTTACTGCATTAATGTAGATATTTATCACACCTCATAGACTATTAGATCATAGACTATAAAATTTATTACTAAAGATGATCACCCTGTTTATTTGTTACTGCATTAATGTAGATATTTATCACACCTCATAGACTATTAGATCATAGACTTTAAAATTTATTATTAAAGATGATCACCCTGTTTATTTGTTACTGCATTAATGTAGATATTTATCACACCTCATAGACTATTAGATCACAGACTATAAAATTTATTACTAAAGATGATCACCCTGTTTATTTGTTACTGTATTAATGTAGATATTTATCACACCTAATAGACTATTAGATCATAGACTATAAAATTTATTACTAAAGATGATCACCCTGTTTATTTGTTACTGCATTAATGTAGATATTTATCACACCTCATAGACTATTAGATCATAGACTATAAAATTTATTACTAAAGATGATCACCCTGTTTATTTGTTACTGCATTAATGTAGATATTTATCACACCTCATAGACTATTAGATCATAGACTATAAAATTTATTACTAAAGATGATCACCCTGTTTATTTGTTACTGCATTAATATAGATATTTATCACTCCTCATAGACTATTAGATCATAGACTTTAAAATTTATTACTAAAGATGATCACCCTATTTATTTGTTACTGCATTAATGTAGATATTTATCACAACTACGGCTACACCTCATAGACGTCTATTTTTTATATTTTACCACCTATTGCGTATAACCTTGTAACCCGATAGATCCGTACGCCAGGATGAACGTTATATCCCGTTAGAAGATCCTGTTGATTAAATCACGAAAACTGAAGTCCACTTCCATCTTTCGAAATGAGTAGTGGCGAAAGTACAGGCCCGGATACATCTGGATATAATCATGGACAGTTCTGAAATAGGCTGGGTTGGAGACGATTATGTGATTGCTGAACAGGTGCCTGAAATCCTAAAAATACCAGATACTGAAAAAGAAGTAAACTCGTGCCGATATATAAGAGCAAATGCGACTCGCAAGAGTGTCAAATCTACCGTTGCATAAAGATTCTGAATCACACGATGAAAGCATACGAACGCTTCTAGAGAATAGTCTTCGAAAGATAATTCATGTTGACGATATCTAATTTGGGTTTAGGAGCGGACGAAGCGCAACAGACTCAGTCTTCAACCTGCGGATAATGACGGAAATGTTTATAAAGAACGGCAAAGACCTCTATTCAGTATTCAAAGAGAGCATATGACACTTACCCTGAGACCTCGTACGGTCGTGCCTCAACGAGGGTAATGTCCCCGAGGTGTTTAAAGAATTTATCAAAGACATATACTAAGCGGCACAAAACACCTCCGATGGAGACACGCCGATTACAGTGGGTTTGTACCAGCGATCAGCACTTAGCACTTTCCTGTTTATTATCATCACAGATGTATTCTCCTGAAAAGACAATAACAAAGCGTCACGGTATATGTTGTTTGCGGATGTTATCCCAATGTACGGCATAATCCCGAAAGTCGTGAAGAGAATGGAAATATGGCGCGATGCTTCCGCCCCCTCCCCCCGCGGATTCCAATGAGCCGGAAGAGGAAAGTATATTCGACAATAATCAGACACGCTATCGTCTATGCGCTACGTGCTGAGCATCTAAAATTGTTGACTCAACGATGCTACAGACGGTAGAAATGAAGATGTGTTGGCTGCAGGCAAAGACCAGAATGGATAGAATTCTGAATCACACAATCCTGAACAACGTGGACATCGAAGTGTCAAGATCTCGTCGGTTGGCATGGTAGGGACATTTGGCGCGCAGGCCCGAATACATTTCTAGTAAAGCCCTGAATGTAACAATTGGCGTAAAGAAAAAAGAGGAAGACCATGGCAAAATTGGCAAAGTACCTAAAGAAGAAACCAGACCCCTGAAGCAACCCAACCCAGGACAGATCAGATTTGTCAAGTAGATCATGCGGACTCATGTAACGGGAAAAGGCCGATCAAGGTAAAGCATGGGCGTCGATCCTGGTGATATACCGGGGAGTCGAATAATAAAATCTTCAAAATTGACAAATTTAAAATATTTGTGCTATTTATTGATATTGATATTTAGGCTCTCCATTCGCTGAAAATTTTGCCATTTGGCATGTAACGAGGACTCTCTTGTTCCGAACGGGGGGTGCCTAATTTTGCTAAGGGGCATTTTACCAAGAAAAAACGATTAAAATCGTGTTTGAGGCACTGACAAAACTCTCGATAGATATAAAAAGCGATTTTGTGGCAAATTTTGACAAAATTTACTGTCTTCTAGACGGAATTTTAGTACAAATTTTGATCAAATTTTATGTCATTTGGGGTGTTTTTACCCAGTGAAAACAAAAACATTTGCCAAGACGCGATGAACCCGGGTGAGCCCAAATTCTGCCAAGGTGCTCGAACCCGGGGAACACCCGGTTTACGTCAGGCGACACTTGAAATTGCCAGGGCTCCTCACCCACAATTTGGCGAGCCCAGAGTAGTGCGATAGATGCGCTCTTTCCAAAGCGAATTGGTTATGATACTTAATACATACAAACCGCAACGATTACACAGTCGCGTAAATATTGTCTTCGCAATTGCTGATGTTATCCAACATAATTTCTTATGATCGGACCATTCCAACAAAATGGACATATTTGTTGTCAAATGCAGGAAATATTACCAGACATAATTGAAGCATATAGTTTGGTATTGAATAACATGGGTGTGGCATGATTTTGCGTTCAAGGAATATGATCCGAGTCTAGTAGTGCATAACCATTACTGGTGTAGCACATGGTTATTACATCGCTTGCGACGTACCGCGGACGTTTAACTCAGCAAACCTGAAAATTGTCATACGCTTAAATGAGTATAATATCATCGGCATCGGCGCTTCGTATCTGATATCTCACCTTCCCGTTCCACCGTAGCATTCGCTGTTGGCCTTAGCTTAGTGTCCCTCACCATTCTGCAGATTGGCTCCCGCTGAACGGTAAGAATTTTTCAAGTGTTGCTTGATTTGTTGCAAAAGTTAATTTACCTCAAAGAGCTAACTAGGTTGCGACGTATGTTAGATTACTTCAATTTGTGTATCCGATTGTCCATCCAGCTCCGCCACATTCAATTTAAATCTTCGAGCTTTTCGAGCCGAGCCGTGATTAATAACGGAAGTTGAAAGTTTCGAGCCGTACTGATCCCATATCCAATTAAATCGGTCTGAGCAGAGCCGACCCGACTCAGGTAAAATTTTAAGCCTAACCGAGTCGAGCCTGAAAATTCGGCTCGTTCTCACCTCTGCTACACTTACAAATATTAAAAAATTAATGGTTATCTATATATTACTAAACTCAGGCAAACGCGCAGATGATTGTGTTTGTCATTCTGAGTGAATAATGCAGTAATCCCATTAAAGGTGCGTGCATCATTGCACGTATAATGTAAATATAGTTGCTACCGTTGCTCACGCGATGTAGATAGTGCGTTATCATTGCGCACACAATTTTGACATAGTCGCTACCATTACATTTGTAATGTAGATGTGGTCATTTCATTATCTGCATTGTAATCTTATGGCGACAAGTATAATGGAAAATTATTACATAGCTAGGCGTGAAGGTACTGGTTTCTGGTATTTTTTCAATTATCATTAAAGTTTAACAATTTTTACTGTAGTTGGGGATTCGCAGACCTCGGCGCTTAGCATTATGTATGAATGTGAATGTATCCAAGGCGTTATCAGGTGGTTTAAAGGTTTGCGGAAAATAGTATAGCCATACGAATAGTGAATCTGTTGTAGTGAAGTACTTTCTTAATATTATATATAACTGTACTTTTCAGAATTTATAATGGCCAATAACGGCGATGATGCTGCCGCATGTCAAATTACTCAATTTGTCGTAAATAAACTAATCAAAAAAGTTGTGGCTTCAGAAAAGCCACCTCAGCCTCAAAGCAAAAAATCCAAGAAAGCTGGCGGCGGTGCGAGCGGGCCAAAACATACCGTTGCCACAGAGCGTGTTAATTATTTGCTTCAAGCGTCCCTATTAATGCATAATATTGTCGAATCGAGCACGGCCGGGCTGGCCCGGGACCAACGGTCAGTGGCTCAACGATCCTATGTGGACGTTCAGCGCCACTTAACACAAACGATGTGGGAGGTAATGAAAAAAGGACAAGTTCACCTGCATCCACACGCGAAGCGGATTATTTGCAAGCGATGTCGAAACCTGCTTCTGCCAACATCGATCGCGGGGGGTGCTGGTTTTGGAGCGACGCTAAGCCATAAATCCGGAAAGCGGAGCCGTCGGCCGATGCGAATATCGCTACATTGTAATTGTTGCGGAGCCTTGCGACAGTTTCCGACGAACAATCCAAATTACAAACTAGCAATTTTTGATTACCCAGCTTGATGAATTTACACAAATATCGCATCGTGATTGTTGGATTTTGATCGGGTAACAGGCCGCGTAAGTTTGTATATGGATTTTATTCGCCTTGAAAGTATATATTAAACTCAAAAGATCAGTTAAAGCCAGCAACTGAAAACGCAAGCGACGTTTTACTAAGAAACGGTTGGTCGTGAATTTAGTCGACAATTTTTTGTTTGTTTGGTGACTGGGAATTCTACATTTTGCTTGTCAAGTACCGTGACAAGCTTGAATATGGCATTTAATTTGTATTGATGTTTTCGTGCAGGGAAGTGCGAGATATGCCGCAGGTCCGAAAGTGACCGGTAGTGCTGTTCTCAGTAAACGAATCTTTGCCATAAGTTTGGTTGTTTTATATATATACATAAGCTATACCTGTGGACGGGACGTTGCCCTCTTCGTCAAGGGTCGTAGAGCTCCCCTCCAGACGAAATCCCACCACCGCGCACGGAAGGTCCGCTGAAAATTTTGGCAGACAATAACAAAAACAGGTTTCACAATGCTAAAAACTGAGCTAAAATAGGGAAATAATAGGATAACTTAGCGAATAATGTTATCGCAAATTAAATTGCTAAAAATTGGGTGAAAAATTTTTTAGTTTCTAAAAATTTCAGAAATTTATCCCCACTAAGTCGACGTACTATCGACACCTATGGTATAAGCCTTAAACTCTGTCTTTGCTAAGCCTAAGTGGAGCGAGTTCTCCAACAGCTTCTCGAGCCGCCCCTACCCGAGACTAAGCTATTTTGGTCAAGCAGTATATAACCTTGTAAACTTGAGCGTTATTCAGGGGTATTGTCTTACAAGTGTAAAAATATTAATATATACGTGATAGGTGTCCTTGGTCCGTCGCTTCAACGATTGGACGGTTTGATAGAGCAGGGAATAGATTTTCGAAATTCATTTAGAGTTTTGCTGGATAGTGTTCTCGATTCATAGTACATAATACAAGTCACGGAGCTTTATTGACGTTTTTAAGGCGCCACCGCAAAAATACACTTTACTTGTGGTGCAGTTGAAATGACATGTTAAAAAAACAATCTAAAATTGTGCTATATCTCAGTTATTTATAATTTTCAATATTCACGCAAATGTGCATTATTAACCAGCATGAAATCAGTTATATACTGTATATATATGATTTACGCTTGTTATAGCAGCATAAACTCTTTCTGTTTTTCATGGTAGTGTCGAGAATCTGTGAAGCGTGATCTATTAGCACCAAATACTGTGCAGCGCAAAAACTCACACGTTAGCTTTCATTTTCATGTTTAGCCTACAGCCGTGTTTAACTGTATTTAACCTAGCTGGATTTCGTAAAAAATTAATAGATTGTACAAAAATTTTAGTCGAATTTAAAGGAAATGTCTTCACGAAAATGACTGTCATATACTGGGTATCGATCGACAACGTTTAGTAAATCAGTGTTCTGTTGCTGGGTAACTTTTACCTAAAGCTATACCGCGCCAATAGTTTGCATTGATTGGGTTGGTTATAAGTGGAAAATTTAATGATAAAGGTGCGGTAACATGTCTACCTCGTTAAAATACAACTTAACATTCTTGCATTAAAACATGTCTCAATAGAATTTGCTTGCCGACTTATATACTTACATATATTATCCGGTATTCGGCAGCCGGGCAATGTTTTCGTTCTATTTCTATTTGTGAGATTTTCTTTTTACATAAATGACACGCGAAATTTGTTTATTAAGCGGTGGACCTTCTAAAAATTAGCCTAAGTATAAATAGGATCTGTTTGGTTTTTTCATTCATGGATACGATTTAGTCTACACACGTTTCACGGACTATGGCAACGTGGAGTTAAGTTTAGCTGTCAATTTAGTAGTGTGTCATTGAAAAAATCATGACATGACTGAGCACATGACAAATAATGTAACACTAGTGTCCTCCAGCAGTTTAATTGATGCAATTGCCTACAAAGTTCTTTCATATTACATAACTCGTTGTAAACCCATGAGTAGGCCGCGCTGGTTTTGGCTTTATTTGTCATATCTTATCGTTGCGATTCACTTGTAAAGTAAAATATATTTATGGAGCAAGCATTTTGAAAATTTGAGGTATATATCGAATTGTGAACATTGATAGCTTAAAAATCACAACTTTTGTCAATCACCAAATGCCATTTTGGTATAAGGCGAGTGGAATGGAACGTAAATTATCGCCTTATATTTGAAACTGATCAATTTTGAGCGAAACTGTACATTTTAGCATTTTGTTATTATGGAATATATACTAAAACAAAATTATTAGATTGCTGAAATTATATATACATATATAAATATATATGTTATATATGTATATACATGACATATATATATGGCACTTTGCCCAACTAATTCTAAGGTGCTTTAAAGCTTAGGCTTGGTATATCGAGAACGACATGGCACGCCATACTACTTAGGCCTGGGACTTAATTAAACAAATAATCTATAATAAGCGTGGCTTCTCTGCTTTCGCAATGTTGCAATAACTGTTTGGGCTAACACTTTTCCGACGCCCGGTACTATAGTTGTTACTGTCGGTAGCTTCATCAGGATCTATTGCATTATATCGATAACTGCAGGTGGCTGCAATAGGATTTTGTTCAAATTCATCGTCGTTGCCACAAACACTAGTTGTTGCATACTTTATTAGCTTTTCGATAGCTGCGTTGACCTGATCGGCTTGTTCAAGCATAACCAAGTGGCTAGCATTGTCGATGACCTCAAGGCGACTGTTTGGAATTGCCTATGAAATTACATTACATTGCAATTATATATATTGAAATCGCTTGGAACGAATTAAAAAAAAATCACTAGAAAGACATTTTTATCGTAACCAGCTTTGGAAAATACCAGTAAATCACACGATCGAATCCGGTTGAATCGGTACATTGCTCGAGAATTTCCATACCGTAGCGTCATGGGCTTATCTTGCTTGCATATATCTTTGTGGCAAAATGTACATTTTAATCGTTTTTGTTGCTACGTTCTGCCCTTATTTGTTACGTATGCTCTTTTGTGGGTGCGTATATATAATCGCTTTCAGTGTTACCAAGTTTCCGTCCGAGGTTTATACTTCTGGGTACATATATATATCTGTGCATGCGTTAGGAGCACGGATCCTATCAAAAGAGAATTAGAAATGGGATTGGGTTTTCTTGTGAAAAAATTTCTAAGCTCTTATGGACTTCGACCAGAACGCGACTCTTAGTAATACATTATCAATTCGATTATTACGACCGTTCGGTAATAGGAGGCCTACCAACCATTCACCAGAAGATGAACGGCAATGATATTGAAATCAGATCTGGAGTAAACCGAACGCGAAAGTATTGAATTTACGAGGGATGGCTATTTATAGCCTAGTTAACATACTTTCCAATGCTTAAGCTAATGGAAAACAACAAACTTCAGCAAATTTTAGTGACTGGGAGTGCCGGACACTGCTTTGACGTTCCGTAACCGGTGACTAGTTACGAATTCGAGCTTTTAACCAGAGCACATTTCGGCGCGGAATTTAATGAGGTTTTCAAATAGATCAACCATAACGAAATGAAATTGGTCGAAGCGTTTATATAGAAATATCTTGAGGAACATCTCCATCATTTGCTCGAACAGTCGCCGTTTACCCTAATTTGTGCTGTTGGTGTTATCCGTTCATACCCGATAGGTTATCTGGCTTGCCATTATCTCATTTCCAATGTATATATACCCTCTATATACTTTTACACGAATCTTCTTATAACATTTCTCGGTTGTCTGTCTTTGCACGAACCGTTCATCCGTAAATGTTGGCGAAAATCGGCAAAAATGGATTAAATTACTAATATTATTAAGTGAGTTTGTAACCTTTCATAATTTTTAGCCAGGTACCCTACATGAGGACTTTGGGCGTCACGTTAGATTTACAACTAATAAGTATCATTACATCTTATTTAATCTCATTCCCTGTGAGAGACAAACAAAAGTATATAATAACCCCGCCATTCTTATAGATTAAAAAGTTGATGAAACAATAAGAAACCTTCTCTGATTTGCTTCTAACGCTTCAAAAATCGATCGAGTTTAGGGTTTTATGAAGGAGGTATCGGGTTTTCCGATCTAATAAATAATACGGCTAAATCCCTTCTTCTTCATAAAACTAACGAATTTCGAAGAAACTGATCTGGAGAAATTTTGGTTCTTTTCCATTATTCGCCCAGCCCGCGTTTGCCCGAAAGTGATCAGATTTTGGTATTTTTGTGATCCTCGAGACCTCCCCTGATCGTTTTTCAATCAAAAATACGAAATTTTAAAGTTTTAGATTTTTTGGGTCCCAAGGGTCCCCTTTTTTAAAAATTGGATTTTTACCCACCATTTGACGCGGTTTGACGAGCTGAATCGAATGGTGTTATTTTTAACGGCATCCTAAGTTATGGCCTAAAACTGTTCAGTTGCTGAGCCTCTCAGCCTTCGATAGTTTTTGGGCCATAACTTAGGATCCGGTTATCGGATCCCGTTTAACATAACACCAATTCAGCTCGTCAAGCCGCGTCAAATGGTGGTTACAAATCCAGTTTTTCAGAAAAAAAATTTTGGGGTTCCCAAGGAGGGACCCCTGGGACCCAAAAAATCTAAAATTTTAAAAATTCGATTTTTTGGTTGAAATGAGTTCCCGAGAATCACATAAATACCAAAATTTGCAAAACCTGACCATTTTTAGGCAAACGCGGGCTAGGGGGAGGGGATAATGGAAAAGAAGCGAAAGTTTTTCGACCTCATATATAACAAAATCGAAAATGTTTCTAAAGGTCAGATCAGTAATATATCTCCCAATCTCAACAAGGAATTAAGATTTGCAGTTTTATTGAGTCTGGATACCGCAAAGAAGGCGGATTTTGCTGGCTATTGGGAATAAGTTTTTGTCAAGTCTTTCACCTGTAAGGTATCCAGATGTAGCTCATGGCCAGATCTAGTCAAACAGTGAGCTAAATTTCTAATAAAATGATTAAAGCAACTTACTCGTTTCATATCCATCATTTCGTCAAGGGACACAAATCCATCACAAGCACCATAAATCAGAAGAGTGGGAACGTTGATGAGACGGTGGTAAGCAAAATCACCCTTAAAACAAAAAGGGTGCAGTTCAAAGAGGTAGGCTACAATGAACCTCACGTTTCGCTGACTTATGCATGAGTAAACTTATGGTGCGCCCCTACAATCCCCTTTTGTCATTAGCGATTGGCGATCGCTTGTTCGGTAGCCATTCGTCAACATAACAGAAAACATAAAATTGGGGTTTTGGGCTACTTTTCCAAAACGTTAAGTAACAGAAAATTGCCCTATTAACAGTTACTTCAAAAACATTAACAGATTTATCACCTTTTGGCATTTGAACTGGAAAGTTTTTATCTTATTATCGAAGGAAAATTCCCCCGTTTAGATTTTAAAACCTGCACATCACATGTTAAGTTCGCGAACTACACGTATTATCAATAACAAAACGAAATGTGTTAGCGTAACGAAAAAAAATGCGGAATGCTAGTTGCCCCCTTGTGCCATGTGGAACGAATTTGTGGCCAAATAGCAAATAGGTACATTGTGTTAGCGAACAGAAATTATGCATGAGTTTACTTAAGCTGCGCCCCTTACCATCCTCTTTTGACAAAGGCGATTGCCATTCAGTTGTTCAGGGAACACAAATTTCATTTTTGCATTAAAGAACAGAAATTAGTCCTTTTCATATTACATACATTATAATTTGAAAATGTTCGCGAACACATCGGTGTTAAAGTATATACAGGTGCCGAATTGCATTCGCTAATGACGTTATGGAACAGAAAAATGTCCAAATTGGATACGGCTATTGAAAACCAAGTTTTATTCCCCAACAATTTTTGTATATATATGGTGTCAAAAGAGGATAGTTGGGGCGCATCTTAAGTTTACTCTTGCATTACACCGTTTCGCAATCAGTCGCTTTGCGTTCGCGAATGGAAATTTTTGAATTTGGAATTGGCTATTGCAATGAATTTTTTGTTCGCTAACAGCGTTTTGTACAGTCAAAAGGGGGTGGTAGGGGCGCAGCTTAAGTTTACTCATGCATTATGCGATGTTCACGTCATAATGTCCCCTACGTTTGGAACCTATGTACACCACACAGTGTCAGGCACACTGTCGACAACATGGTGTCCTAGACACCCCATGTTTTTTATAAAAATTTTTCATAGGTAGCTAGCTAAGGGCATTGCCACTTCTCGACAGTGTCAAGAACACTGTGTCTTCTTAGCTACAGGCGGTGTCCGTTCTAGTTAATTCGGTAGCTAAGGGTGTATACGCCACTGTAAAGAAAAAATGTAGCTAGAGGTGTGTTGTACACCCTCGGCAATTGATTTACAGTATTGGTGTAACCCTGAATATCCATACGGTATTGGCACGACTACAGGGGGCAAAAGTTCCAAACAGCGGAGACATTATAACATGAACACCGCATTGAAGCTTCTATTTTGAAATTTTGTGATAGATTAACGGCATTATTTGAGTTACGTTGACACCAAAAATGCCCAAAATCTTTTTGCATAGATGTACAATTGTACAGAAGCTTGATTCTAATCGAATTTATAACCTGAAATGGTGCCACAATCTTATGTGCAAGAATGGTGCCAAAATGTCGATCTATTTGTGGCTTTTTTACAACTGTTTTCACACGCCTAAGCAGAGCTCAAATTTAAATTCATGTATGTAAAAAATATTAATGTATTTAGATACTTGTCCCGTATAACAATTTCAGATCATAAATGTTTTATGTTCGTAGTTTTAATATGGCGAAAATGTTATAGGTTTGAGTTGAAACCTGTATATATATGATTTGTCGGAGTTGAAATAAACTGCCGGTCATTTGGTTAATGAGCGATGATCCTTCCAACGAAAAAATAAATCCCATTATAATCGGTTTGGTCAATGTTACTTTTAGGGGTGGAAGTGAAAAGCATGCTATGCCGTTCTCAATGTACTAAGTCTTAGACTAATAGCTTAATCTAACATTCTCTTATGAGCCATATACTATGCTTAATTCGGAGGCTAACGTCCCCGAACTCCCCACATTAAACTGTTCATTTTTTCTAATCACAAAGTCTGGCCTATTAAACGTGATATCTGCCATCACCTTAATGCGTTTTAACCAGTTTTGTGCCTCTATCGCTGGTTAAGTGAGGTGTCTAAATTTTGATTAACCCTTTACGTCCTATATTTATTAATATTTTGATGATCGATGAACAAATTAAAGGTTATATGTTTACTGCAAGGTATCGAACAGGAAACGTGCACAATCTGTTGAACCGTTAAGGAGCTGTTGTTCGGTCTCTCACACAACGAGCGAGCAACATGTGTACAATCGTGCAGTACGCAACTAATTTAATAACTATTGGGCCTTGTAATGTAAGTTGCGGGACAACTGCATCCAGTAAAACGTTAATTGGCTCAAAACTAAAGACTATATATATAGGAGTATATACTGTGTATATAAAATATACAGAAAAAGTTGAGACAAATTGTTACACAATTTGATGTCAAACACATAAACAAATTTCGGCGATTTTTTTTCCTGCAAAAACATGAACTTTCTGGCCAATGTATTAATTCAACCCAGCGTGTTAAACACGAGCAGTACTTGAGGCAATAGTAAAATGACACAAAACGATTCGCAAAAACAATATACAAATAATGAAATAAAACTATTAAGCTTTTGATCGGAGGATTTACAAAACTCTGCTTACTTCGTCCCACCCTTGGCCAACATTGTAGTTATTAACCTGGCTGTTGGTTACAAAACTCTGCGTACCTCGTCCCACTCTTTTCCAAACATCATAGCTTTTTAACGCGGATGTTGGTGCGCCGGCCTTAAGTAACTGGGTTTTTGAAATAAAACTATTAAGCTTTTAGTAGGAGGATTACAAAACGCTGTTTACCTCATCCCACACTTATTCCAACATAGTAGCTTATAACGTGGGTACTGATTACAAAACTCTGCGTACCTCGTCCCACTCTTGTCTCAACATTGTAGCTTTCAACGTTGGTGTTGATGCACCGGACGCTGGCGTTAACTGACTCGGTTTTTTTAAATAAAAATATTAAGCTTTTAATAGGAGGATTACAAAACCCTCCTTACTTCGTCCCACTCTTATTTCAATATAGTAGCTTTTAACGTGGGTACTGATTACAAAACTCTGCGTACCTCGACCCACTCTTGTCCCAACATTGTAGCTTTCAACGTTGGTGTTTGTTGGTTACAAAACTATGCGAACCTCGTCCCACTCTAGACCAAACATTGCAGCTTTTAACGCGGATGTTGATGCACCGAACGTTGGCGTAAACTGACTCGGTTTTCGAAATAAAACTATTAAGCTTTTAGTCGGAAGATTACAAAACCCTGCTTACCTCGTCCCACTCTTATCCCAACATAGTAGCTTTTAACGTGGGTGTTGATTACAAAACCCTGCTTACCTCGTCCCACTCTTATCCCAACATAGTAGCTTTTAACGTGGGTGTTGATTATAAAACTCGGCTTACCTCGTCCCACTCTTGACCCAACATTGTAGCTTTTAACGTGGATGTTGGTGCACCGAACGCCGCATTTAACTGAATCGGTTTCGGTTTTTGATAGAACGCTTTTCTGTAACAGAATATATATCAAAATGAAATTTTAAGATGTTATTTTTGGAAAATGAAAACCTTGCACCGGATTTATGATTTAGGAATATTAATCGTTTAAGAAATGTAGTTGTTCGACAGCAAACAATTTTGTTAAAGGGCAAAGATTTTTGGATTTTAAAAGCCTTCCCCCTCACAAGCGGGTTGGCTACGGCATATAATGTGCTCCTTTTTGCATTATTCAGCGACTAAATTAATTCCGCATCGCAGTGTCTAATTTAAAAATTCTGGTATCCCAACCTGTGCTTCATGCTCAGAACGCATCAATTTCAGGCTGTAATCTGCTGTGTTTGTGTGTCGACTACTACGAGTGCGGCATTTCTGGGTCAAACTTGTCTCAGCGGTTCTGCGCCGCGAATACCATTGGCTGTGGGTAGGGCCTGTTCGGTAGCCTGGATACCCGCTCTGCTCGGATCTTTTTTCCTTTGCGTTGTTATTGCCGTCATTTTCTTTTCGGTCTGTCCTTGTTTTCTTTTTGCCCACTTTACATCCTCCTTTATCGCACTGGGCTGTGAGCGTTTCTCTTTCCTTTTCTGCGCTCGGCGCTTTTGCCCGGTGGTATTATTGCAATCTCCAACTCCAATTATACGACTTTCGCACTGTTCTCTTTCTTTATCTGCCTTCAGCGTGCAATTATACCGCACGGCCCTTTTGGGATTTATTACGGCATTGGGTTCTTAAATATTACTTTATCTACCGTGCTCATAACTTTGCGTGTTGTATTTCTTTCGTCGGCGTTAGTCCTTTAAAGTTTATCCGCCATTATATTATTTTTGTACCAGCGTGTAAAATTTTTGCGGTTATCTGTCCGGCCATTGTGCTAGTATCAAAGGAGTTGCAGTATAGCGCTTAATGATATCGTTATTATGTTTTGTTGTAATTTTGTACGTATGTCATCTGACAGTGTCGCGCAGACCGTACGGAACACGCCGAAACCATTTGACAATACCATGTAAAGTTATGGTGTCAGCTTGACTGACACCATTTGTACTGTTTAGTCTACGGTACAGAGAGACAAAAGTTCCAAACATCGGTGACATTATAAAAAGCGCCGCATAATGGTCCAAATGTCTACGAGCACAGAACACAGCTATCATCCAATAAATGCAATATTGCTAATTCATCCAAATAGTTTTATATTACAACAAATTCTCAGTATATATACATAAATTTAAACTCTTCATTCCGTCCAACTCTGCTAATTGCCATCAGCGCAAATTGCAACCCTTTGTGCTAACTATGTGTTGCGTATGTTTGCACTAGCGTTGTCATTCGCTCACTTTGCGAGGTCCCAAGAAACCCAGCAACAACCCATAGATGGCTCAGTGTGGTTTGTGAACGTCGTTCCCGCCAATGCAACGGGGGTGCACCGGCTTGAGTTTGTCAAACGATGTATGATGCACAAACGTGCTCCGGTATTAAAGGCTAAAATAGAAGCTATTATATTTTACAGAATAATATAGATTATGTTTTTTTACTTGACAGACGCTGCTCTCAAACGCGTGTCCAAACAATTTATTAAAAGGAAAATTGTTTTGATATACGCACAAAGGCGTGTACGCACGTTCAAATTCAGATTCTTATTCCTCAAATTAAGAATCAAACAATGACTGAAATTTGTAGAAGTTTTTGCTCAAATTTTGTTAAATTCAAACTTTGTTAATCAAATTTTGATTAAATGTGGATAATTTTGATCAAAACTTGAAGAAAGCATTGTTTGTAAATTTGAAAATGTGAACATTGTTCAAACGATTGCAGCGTATTACCTCAGCCAACTAGTGGTGTCAACTGATGACTGATCCTTTGCATTTGCCATTTGCATTACGCGAAAAATTCTAATATTGTTCATCGCCAAATAGCATTTGACACCATGAATTTCTATCCATGCATCAAACCTATGGGCCACCATACGATGGTGTCAACTGATGACTGATTGTTTACATGTGCCATTTGCATTACGCGAGCCATTTCGAATATTGTTCATCGCCAAATAGCATTTTGACACCGTGAACTCCCATCCATGCATCAAAAGTATGGACACCACACGGTGGTGTCAACTGATGACTGATTGTTTACATGTGCCATTTGCATTACGCGAGCCATTTCGAATATTGTTCATCGCCAAATAATATTTTGACAGCATGAACTCCCTCCCATCCATGTATCAAAACTATCATGGCCCATCCTACAGTGGTGTCAACTGATGACTGATTCTTTACATGTGCCATTTGCATTACGCGAAAAATATTATTCTGTCATTTCGAATATTGTTCATCGCCAAATAGTATTTTATACCATAAACTCCTATCGATACATCAAAACTATGGGCCACCTTACGATGGTGTTAACTGATGACTAATTCTTTACATGTGCCATTTGCATTACGGGAAAAATATTCCGTCACTTCGAATATTGTACATTGCCAAATAGCATTTTGACACCATGAACTCCCATCCATGCATCAATACTATGGGTCACCCTACAATGGTGTCAACTGATGAGTGATTCCTTACATGTGCCATTTGCATTACGCGAAAAATATTCCAACATTTCAAATATCGTACATTGCCAAATAGCATTTTGACACCGTGAACTCCCATCCATGGATCAAAAACCTATGGGCCACCCTACAACGTTGTCAAATGACGACTTATTCTTTATATATGCTATTTGAATTACGCGAAAAATATATCGCCATTTCGAATATTGTTCATAGCGCCATATCATTTCGACAAAGTGGCAGTATTGAATTTCATGTGTAATTGTCATGTATATAATTATTTACATTATAAGTGTCCTAGGTTCGTCTGAATTAGTAAATGGTTCGTCGTGCGCAGGTCGCGAGGGACGAGGGAGGAGCGAATCAGGGGGTTGGAAATTTTTGAAATTTTTACAAACTTATAATTTTCCCCAATTGTCCTATATTTTTGCTAATTTACCCTATTTTTGCAAAAAATTTTCTCAAATTTTACCAATTTGTGCTAAATTTGAACTAATTTTTCCCTGAATTCTGCCAAATTCTCCGAAACTTTTCGGCTCACCTTACAGCAGAGAGGGGTTGGGTGCGCCTTCAGAGGATATGGTTTGAAGGGTTCCGACCCTCAGGGGAGTAGTATAATGGGAACCGCAGGGCCCAGGAGCCGGAGCCGGAGCAGGAGCAGGATAAGCTTTGGTATGTGTGTATGTGGTATGTATATGTATATAATATTAGCTATGTATGTATAGTGTATAGAATATATTAACTATGTATAGTATATATATTAGCTATATAGTATATCTATGAGTGTACCTGTATAATGTATAATATGGTATATATATTAGCTATGTATATATAGTGTATCCGGATTATTATTATTATTGTTGACTCTCGGGGATGTATGGTATATGTTATATATGTATAATATAGTAATTGCTACATATTGTAGATATTAGTTATGATAGATGCGCGTAGATAGTATGTGCAGTGCAATATATGTTACATATTCTATCGTATATATTATACTAAAATATGTACTTATTGCGCATGAACCATGTGGTTTAAACATGACTGTTTCAACGATCTTTAAAACACTTCACATAGCTTAGGAAAAATAATACTGCATTCTAAATATCATGATTCTGACGTCTCCTAATAAATAACAGAATCATTAAAAGCTACTTTAATATCATAATTCGTTTATTATTTTAATAGTTGCGGAAATACATTCCTTTTCTAACTCAAGGCCACAGAAAACGTGTCACACACCCAATCTTTAAGTTGGTATATTTTCAACTCAAATATGACATTAACTACATTAATGTATCATCGTTCCACATAGTAATATGAAAATGAATGAATAACTTACAAACATA